>SNQJ01S0095027.1:20392-36947 GCA_010110895.2 Picea sitchensis
GGATTGAGTTATCCTAGAAGAATGGTTGGAGGACCCATGCTTGTATGTGGAATAATGAGATGAAGATCAAGGAAATTGTTGGTGAAACTATCCTAGATGGATAGTGTTTGTCATTCCATTTCCGGTGGTATGTGGAATGTCACAAAACTCCTCATGGTTTGAGAGTTATGGCCTTACGAATATGAAGGACCCCCACTTCAAGGCTTGAAGCCCCCAAGATCAAAGAAGTCAAAGTGACCTAAAAGAAGAAATCATTATTTAAATGATAAATTAAAGTGACAAATTCAAGGTGGGTTATTTAAATAATAAAGAGAAGTGACAAAATCAAGAAATGATAAAATAAGGTGACAAAATCAAGAGGGAATATTTAAATGATAAAGTATTGGAGAACCTTCTATTTATGGAAAGTGGTTAACCCTAAAAATAAGGAAAATAGGTTAAGTGAACTAAAAGAATAAATCATTATTTAAATGATAAAGTAAGGTGACAAAGTCAAGGTGGATTATTTAGATAATAAAGAGAAGTGACAAAATAAAAAAATGATAAAGTAAGGTGAAAAAATCAAGAAGGAATATTTAAATGATAAAATATTGAAGAAATTTCTATTTATGGAAAGTGGTTAACCCTAAAATAAGAAAAATAGGTTAAGTGACCTAGAAATGGGTTAAGTGACCTAAAAATGGGTTAAGTGACCTAGTTCATAGAGGATGAAAGTATAAATAAGATAGCAATGGTCTCTTGTAGATCATCCTTTTTGTGGATCAATGGAGAGCTTCTTGTGAGAATATCTTTTGGAGTATTGATGGAGAGCTTCTTGTGAGAGATTCTTGAGCATTTTTGCTGTGAAACACTTGAGCATATTGAAGATCTATAAGTGACTGAGGTAACCAAGGATATCTAAGCCTAATTTCAGAAGGAAGGTGAAGAAAAGAGGGTTGGAATTGAAGGGAGGATAAATTCTTTTGATGATGATTTCTAAGGTATGTTATTTACATGTCATCTCACCATTTTCGCTATAATTTTTTTTTCTATAATGATTATGTTAGCGTCGGAAGTCACTCCTGGATTGCTTGCAGGAGCTGAGCCTGACACCCATCAGTTTAATGTCACGATTTGTTTATAAAGGGATGATCAAATGGAAGAAAACTCAGAACAATATCGTCTCAAATCTGAAACCAGACCAGGCATGCATGGGCAAATGGGGTCTTACATAAACTTCAAACAGTGAGTTGTAAATAAGGGTGAGAAGTGCGAAGACATGTATGAGAAGAGTGCGAAGGTCTATTATAAACATCAGGTTTCTAACAGACTGGAGAAGAAAGTGCCCAAATGCAAGATCCTCTTACATTCAAACACAGAAGACCAGAGAATACAGTAATGTAACAACAAATCCTTTATCATAACAAAACTGCAACAATTCATGCGAATCATTCGATCATGAACTCCCTGGTATGAGACAAAAACATAGACGGAGTAAGAAAACTATTTTTCATAAAACAAGAAATCTCAGATACAGATGCACAACCAGGAAACCAGAATGATGTTAAAACTTTACAGTCGGGAGTTGTGCTCTACCATCGATCCCTACAAAAATGGCGAAAACGCCTACATATACTCAAAACAACAACAACAACAAAACCAAGACGTTGCATTAAAACTTTGTGTATGCATGGCCTCTGACAATCTGCAGCTGCAATCTCTGAATGATCGTGCGACTATGGAAGACGCAATCTAACTCCTGGCAGTTCAGTGGGCAAATTGACGTGCCTTTAATTCGTCGCCGGACTTTCCCATTATGGCGGAGGCGATGTCTAACCACCACCAACTGCTTCATTGGGATTGAGGATGGCCCGGCCAACTCGACACTTTTGAGACGTGGAATACCTTTCGCGTTGCCACATGGATTGGCTGAACGACATGATGAATAGGCGTGGAGGCCAGCGCGAAGGATGGGGCGCGTAACAGGAGGTGGTGGTGCCCGAGACGTGAGGGTGGAATAAGGAGTGATGAGGTGTGAGGGAGGTGACAGGGGAAGCTACATGGTGGAAGGCAATAAGCGGAGAGGGCAGATGATGAGATATAATGGGCACATTCTAATGGAGGCTTCCGTGGAAAGGAGAGGGACACATGGCAGGTGGTAAATGAATGATGAGATGGAGAAGGGACCACCTGGACTAAAGCAGAGATAGACAGATGACACATGGAAATAGGGGAGAGGCAGCTCAGGAGGATGACATAACGGGGAAAGGGCCCACGTTAGTTAAACATAGAGCAGCTGAGAAGGATGGGATCATGCGAGCGCCATTGATCCGAGCACTTAGATCTCGGCCGCTGGGAAGTTGTGTGCCCGATTCCAGACCCCCCCCCTCGACTTAAAGGTAGACAGGAAGGGGGGGTTCGGAAACGCCTTGAGCGCCATTGATCCGAGTGCTCTGATCAGGACCGTTGAAGAGATGCGCCCTCGATTCCGGACCGCCCCCCTCGGCTTAAAGGTAGGACAGCGGGGGGGGTCCAAAATCCTATATGCACTGTTGATCCGGGCGCGCGAATCTTTGTCGCCCAGACTTGCTTGTCGCTTACCACAGGCACATTAGCATTCCAAACTTAGGACAAGTGGGTTTTTAACCCACTCCTTTGCATTCTACCCCCCCCTTACAAGAAATATCACTAACATTTGGCTCCATGGGGGATAGAGTCATCCCTGTGATGCTCTAAGAACTCTTTTGCAGATTCAGTGCCTTTTTGTTGGGCTATGGAGTCATTTATTAAACCGAAAACAAAAACAATATTTACAAAAACAAAAGGAGCTGACTGCGGCTTACGAAAAACATTTTTTCAAGAAATGCCCATTTACTGGGTCATTCAAAACTTCTTCGCCTTCCAGATCCTGCAACCTATAAGTGTTGTTTGAAAATACTTAAAGGATCTTGAAAGGCCCAAACCAGAGGGCGTCAAACTTACTATGATTTACCCTGTCCTGCCTAGGTGCATCCCATTTGAGTACCAAATCACCCTGCTCAAATTCTTTCTTTTTGCTCTTCTTGTCAAAATCCTGTTTGATCTTCTACTGGTGATTATAGGCCCTATCCATGACCTGTTCTCTGATCTGCTGCACTTCCACCATCTGATGAATCCTTCTGACCACAGGGTTAGGTTCTCCTTCAAATTCCTAGAGGAAATTCACCACAGATAAGGCGAGCTGAGTAGGGAAAACAACCTCTATTCCATAAACAAGTTGAAAAGGTGAGATGTCCAGGGATTTCTTGGTTGTCACCCAATCAGCCCAAAGAGCAAATTTGAGCTTTGAGTCCCAGGCCCTTTTATTGTCCTCCAGTAGCTTCTTGATGAGCTTGATTAGGATTTTATTGGAGGACTCTGCCATTCCGTTTCCTTGAGGATAATAGGGAGTAGAGTGAGTCAGTGAAATCTCAAACTGTTCACAGAACTTGACTAGAGGCTCAGACCTGAAGGGGGCGGCGTTGTCAGTGACAATTCTGCTGGGGCAACCAAATCTGGCTATAATATCTTCCAGGAAGCTGATAATCACTTTGTGAGAAGTGCTTCTGGTAGGGACAACTTCTATCCATTTGGTGAAATAGTCAGTCGCAGTCAGAATCCATCTGTGCAAACCACTTGAGGGAGGATGAATTTCTTCGATGAAGTCCAATCCCCACTGCTAAAAGGGTGTTGAAACTACTACAGGCTTTAATGGAAGAGATTTGAGTTGTTTCTTTCCTCATAACTTATGGCATTTTATGAAAGCTCTGATTTCTCTGCAGACATCAGGAAATAAGGTGGGCCAGTAATACCCAGCCTGGAGGATCTTGTGAGCTGTGGTCTTCCAAAAATGATTACCTCTGGAGAGACCGCTATGGAAATCGAACATAACCTTCTGGGCTTGCTGTGGGTCTAGGCACCTTAGTAATACTCCCATAGGGTCTTTCCAGTACAAGGCTTGGTCAATGAGGCAATATCTGATCGCTTTGAGCTTTAAAGCTCTGGCCTTACTTTTTTCCAATCCATCAGGGGGCTTTAATTCTTGCAGAAAATACAAGATATCCTCGTACCAAGGGAATGATGCTAGTGATAGGGTGCCTTGGAAATGCTTGTTGGATGGCTCAGCTTGCTCATTGATGAAGTTAATTCCCAAGGCTTTGCAATTGGATTCAGCCAACAACTTGGCCAAACCCTGCCCTTTTATCAACTTGGTGGGCTTAATCTCCAGATCAAACTCTAGGATCTTGGCTATCCATTTACCTCTCCTCCCGTCTATGTCAGGCTGTATAAGAATATCCTTCACAGAAGCCGAAGGAACATATGCAGTGATCTTTGAGTGCAAGACATAGATCCTGAAATCTTTGAGAGCTTTCATCAATGCATAGGCCTCCTTTTCCATGATCTCGTATCGGAGTTCTGCGTCTCTTAATTCCCTACTGTAGAAGGCAATAGGTTTCTCTTTCCCTTGATAATTTTTCTGCAACAAAACTGTCGCTACTGTATCACAGGAAGCAAAATAAAATATCAGAAAATCTTTGGAATAATCAGGACTGATTAGCACAGGTGCCTCAGTCAACGCCTTCTTTATTTGGACAAAAGATTCCCTGGGTTCAGTGATCCATTTTACTTCATTTCCCTTCCTGAGCATGATTGTGATGTGTTTCACCAGCGCAGCAAAATTTGAGACAAATCTCCTCAGAAAATTTATCTTCCCCAAAAGGCTTGGACTTCCTTCTTGGATATGGGAAGTGACAGGGTCTGAATTTCTTCCACCCTGCTAGGGTCAATTTTTACTCCCTCTGCTGATACTATATGGCCTAATAGATTCCCCTCCTTCATAGAGAACAATGATTTATTGGGGTTTAAAGATAGGCCATACCTCTGACACTTCAGGAAAACCTTCTTCAAGTGGCAGTGGTGCTCCTCGTCTATCCTGGAGAAGACCGTGATGTCATCCAGATAAATTACTACAAACCGGTCCTTCTCTCCGATGAATGCTATGTCCATGGCTCACTGAAATGTTTCTCCTGCATTCATCAATCCGAAAGTCATTTTGGCGTACATGAATGTGCCCCAAGGAGTGGTGAAGGTCGTTTTTTCCCTGTCCTCAGGCATGACTGATATCTGATTGTAACCAGAGAAACCATCAATCATGGATATCCTAGATGCACCAGTGACCTTCTGCAGTATGTGCTCCATGTTGGGCAGGGGATAATTGTCTTTCCTTGAGCTCCTGTTCAAGTTCTTGAAATCAAAACGTAGTCAGATTTCGCCACTTTTCTTCCTTACCGGGACCAAATTGGCCACCCAGTCGGAATATCTCAAGGGGACAATGATTTGGGCATCTAGCAGCTTATTCACTTCTTTCTCCATGACAGGTAGCAACACGGGATTTATCTGCCTTAGCTTCTGCTTGAATGGATTAGCCTCTTCTTTCAGTGGGATCTTGTGCTCAATGACCGATGTGTCATACGTCTTGAGATCTTCGTAGGTCCATGCAAACACATCAGAAAACTCCCTCAGCAGCTCAGTATATTCACTCCTCTGTTCCTTGGTCAAACTTCTTGACAACTTGAAAAACTTGGGCTCCTCTGGTGTGCCAATGTTGCACTCAGTTGTGTCAACATCATCACCTGAAATTATACCCTTCACTGCCACATCATTCCCATCAAACAATCTTTCTAAAGGGATTAATCCTTTCGGGATGTAATTTCTCAGTAGTTGAATAATCTGATGATTCGCAATTTTATTCAAAAACTCCTCGGGGTGAGGGTCCCCTTCTATGTCAGGATCTTCGTCAATGTGCAATGCAGAAAAATCATCAACAGATTGGAGAAATTTTTCGATTTCCAAATCATCTTCGAATACCTTCCAATGCTTGACATTGTCCGGTACATAAGGTCTATATTTTATTTCAACATCAGATCTGACCATAGGTGGCGAAGGAACTTCGAGCAAACTAGCTGTGACAGCTAAAAAGTCGGCTGAAGCATTTTCTTCTCTTGGAATGAAGGAAATATTAAAAGCCAAGAAGAAATTATCCAGTAGGTCCCATACCTCGTTCCTGTAATTCTTGAGCCGAGGGTGCTTGGCCTGATAAACATTTTTGACCTGATGGACAATCAATTCTGCATCTCCAAACATAGCCATCTCCTTTATTCCCATTTCCTTTGTAGCCCTCATACCCAGAACAAGAGCTTCATACTCTGCCACATTGTTGGTGACTTCGAATTCCAACTTGTATGACAAAGATATGGTCTCTTGACAAGGGGATATGAATACCACTCCGACACCTGCTCCTATACTAGAAGAAGCTCCATCAAAGAACATTTTCCAAACAGAGGTGGTTGGAGGAGGCATATCCTCATAAGGAATGGGTTGTTTTCTAATCTGTAAAGGGGCCTCCAGAGTCTGAGTGATCTGTAACAAACTAGACCCTAAGTCAGTGTCAAGTGCAAAGATGGGGTGATTTGTGGGGTTCACTTCATCACTGACAACATAGGCTAGTTGGGCTTCTCTGTACAACCTCCTGTGTTCCCCTCCAAAAATTGGAATGGTGGCATATGTGAGATCCATCTGTAACGTTCCTCCAAGTCTCTTAATCCAAGACCTTGACAACAACATGCCAAACTTGGGGGGAACATCAACTACCACAATATCCATGACCATACTCTTCATGGGCAGCTGAAACAAAGAAACTACCAGGTCCTTAATGACTCCCAAACATTGCACCCTCCTGGAGTCAAAGGAATAGAGGTCATGATAGGCTCTAGTGACTTCTAGCCCCAACTCTTCCATGATGGTTTTGGGCATGAGGTTGTGAGAGGCCCCTGAATCCATTAAGCAGTTGTGCAACACTTTATCATGTATGTTTAGGGACGTGTAGAAAGGGGGGGATGAGTCATTTCTATCTTCTACCATGGGTCCTAGGACAACTACTATCTTTTCATATTGGAGGTTTATGGAGTCTGTGGGAGGGTATGAGGCTTCAGACTGCAAAATCTCAGTGAATATTTTCTTAAATTCTTCGTGTTTAATTAGCTCGGTGAGGGGCACAGGGATTCTAATTTTTTGAATTTCATGCTCGAAACTAAAAGAAGATGTAAGATTTGGAATTTCTCTTATTTCAGGAACATGATGGTGGACAATGGGAGGGAGGGGTTGATCCTTCTTACATCTGTGACTGTCTGCTACTTCGTTAGCAGGCTTATCTGTTCTAGTGGACTGCTCAGGAATATCAGGTGCTGCTGTCTTTTTATCGGACCTCAGGTTATACCTACCTCGGCCGCCGCTAGCCTTGTCTCCCTTGCTCAATTAATTTAGTTGACCATCCATGAGAGACTCCTCATAAGCTACTTGAGTGAGATGAGGAAAAGGAGGAGTGTCTCCTAAGTAGTGGATTTCAGGATCAAGCTCGTATGTCTCCCTTTCTTCCTCTTTGGTCATAAAATTGTTCTGAAAAGGAGCCTGAATTCTCTGGTCTTCTCTGTCTCTTCCCTTCTCTCTGTGCATAGTCGGGGGAGCGATATTGTTTGGCCTCATGAAACCCCCTTTGATATCGATGTTCTAGGGGCCTTTATTCATTTTCTTCCTTTCCACTTTCAGTATTTCCATTTCTTCGGATAGAAACTTCATCACCTGGGTCAGTTCATCCACTTGAGTGTGGGGCAACGATGGGCCAGAAGTTGAGGCTTCGGACTTTCCCTTTCTTCTGTCTGTGTCGGCCCTGCTCCTCATTCTATCAGCTGCTAATATGTTGGATTCCACTTCTATGGCCGCATCTTGCATTTGAGCTAAGGAGGTGGCTCTTCTTTCTCTCAATAAAAGACAGAAATCAAGGTTGAAAGCACCAACGTAGGAAATTTGGGCAGAGGCTTCTGAGGGATTTACTTCTGCAGGAATCTTATTATACATATTATTGAATATTTTGGAGAAGTCAGAGATAGATTCTCCTTCCACTTTCTTTAGAGACCCAAACTCTGTCATGTAATACATGAAATCCTTTCTATCTCCCCACTGCCTTAGGAAAACACTATCCAGGGCTTCAATTCCAGCAATAGATCCAGGGGCCAATCCTCTAAACCATTTCCTCACATCGTCGTCTAGGATCTGGACGAAGACTCTCATCCAGACATCTTCATGTTCAATGTTTAGATTGTCTGCATAACTATAGAAAGCAGCCAGGTGCTCTTCTGCAGTTATGTCTTCTTCGCCAGTGAACTTCGGCATGTATTTCAAGTAATCTCCAGCAGGGAGAGGATGCATAGGTTGAGGTAGGATCAAGGGAGCGTATCAAGAAACAAATATGGAATCCATCCTATTCAGAGGGGGATTAGAACCATCCATAGGAGTATTAGGTAGTGGAGATCCTCGAGGAGAAGAAGTGTGAACAGGAGGTATCGGAAGAGAGCTGCTTGAAGGAGAGGGAGACAACGGGGAAAACATAGATAGAGCTAAGGGGCTTGAATGTGCAGATGCTTCTTTCTGTGTGGTAATAGTAACAACAGGAGGGGTGGTGAAACCTTTTGAGGCCCGAGGTCTGTGCCGAGGCACAACTTCTAGGGAGGGAGTAGTGACAAGGATCTCTCTTTTTGATGCCAGACCAGGAGGATAAAACTCAGCAGGAACACTCTCGAAATTTAGAGAACGGGAAACCTCAGAAAAAGGATAACTAGAAAGATGAGAACAAGAAAGTGGAGTTTTTACGGCTGGAGGTGGGGAAATACCTGTTGGAGCGGTGAAGCTTTCTCTTTGAGAGGAATTCCCCTTTCTTCTAATCACCTCCAGATTTTCTTCAGGCGCGGCCAGAGGCAGCTGTGGACGGGACCGCGTGTGTCTACCACTGGAAGCCACAACTAACCCGACAGGTTCACTGTAGTGGAGTCGTCACAATGGAGTCGCCAGGTGCACAGTAGAAATCTCAATAGTTCTGATATCTGACGCACCTTTAGAATCAGCTAATCATTTTCGTTCAATCCCAGGGAAAATATTCAACTTTGTCCCCTGCAACGGCGCCAGAAATGTTAGCATCGAAAGTCACTCCTGCATTGCTTGCAGGAGCTTAGCCCGACACCCATCAGTTTAATGTCATGATTTTTTTATAAATGGATGATCAAATGGAAGAAAACTCAGAACAATATCGTCTCAACTCTGAAACCAGACCAGGCATGCATGGGAAAATGGGGTCTTAGATAAACTTCAAACAGTGAGTTGTAAATAAGGGTGAGCAGTGGGAAGACATGTATGAGAAGAGTGCAAAGGTCTGTCATAAACATCAGGTTTCTAACAGACTGGAGAAGAAAGTGCCCAAATGCAAGATCCTCTTACATTCAAACACAAAAGACCAGAGAATACAGTAATGTAACAACAAATCCTTTATCATAACAAAAATGCAACAATTCATGTGAATCATTCGATCATGAACTCCCTGGTATGAGACGAAAACATGGACGGAGTAAGGAAACTGTTTTTCATAAAACAAGAAATCCCAGATACAAATGCACAACCAGGAAACCATAATGATGTTAAAACTTTACAGTCGGGAGCTGTGTTCTACCATCGATCCCTACAAAAATGGCGAAAACGCCTACATATACTCAAAACAACAACAACAACAAAACTGAGACATTGCATTAAAACTTTGTGTCTGCATGGCCTCTGACAATCTACAGCTGCAATCTCTAAATGATCGTGCGACTATGGCAGACGCAATCTAACTCCTGGTAGTTCAGTGGGCGAATTGACGTGCCTTTAATTCGTCGCCAAACTTTCCCATTATGGCGGAGGCGATGTCTAACCACCACCAACTGCTTCAATAACTGCTTCATTGGGATTGAGGATGGCCCGGCCAACTCGGCACTTTTGAGACGTGGAAGACCTTTCACGCTGCCACATGGATTAGCTGAATAGCATGATGAATAGGCGTGGAGGCCAGTGCGAAGGATGGGGCGCATAACGGGAGGTTGTGGTGCCTGAGCTGTGAGGGTGGAATAAGGAGTGATGAGGTGTGAGGGAGGTGACAGGGGAAGCTACATGGCGGAAGGCGATAAGCGGAGAGGGCAGGTGATGAGATACAATGGGCACATTCTAATGGAGGCTTCCATGGAAAGGAGAGGGACACATGGTAGGTGGTAAATGAATGATGATATGGAGAAGGGACCACCTGGACTAAAGCGGAGATAGACAGATGACACATAGCAACAGGGGAGAGGCGGCTCAGGAGGATGACATAACGGGGAAAGGGCCCACGTTAGTTAAACATAGAGCAGCTGAGAAGGATGGGATCATGTGAGCGTCGTTGATCCGGGCGCTTAGATCTCGGTTGCTGGGAAGTTGTGTGCCCGATTCCAGACCCCCCCCCCTCGGCTTAAAGGTAGACAGACAGGGGGGATCCGGAAACGCCTTGAGCATCGTTGATCCGGGCGCTCCGATCAGGACCGTTGAAGAGATGCGCCCTCGATTCCGGACCCCCCCCCATTGGCTTAAAGGTGGGACAGCTGGGGGGGTCCGGAATCCTATATGCACCGTTGATCCGGGCGCACGAATATCTGCCACCCAGACTTGCTTGTCGCTTACCACAGGCGCATTAGCATTCCAAACTTAGGACAAGTGGGTTTTTAACCCACTCCTTTGCATTCTACCCCCCCCTTACAAGAAATATCACTAACAGATTCATACAATGAAATTGCTATGCCATTGAGAAAACATACCCAAGTATTTGTGGTAAACAGTTCAGCTTATGGGTCCTTGTATTTTGGGAGTTACACTCCATGGAAAATAGGGTTTGTGGCTAGTCCTAAAACTAGTCAAAAACAGGTGCTTCGGGTAAAAACGTCATAACTTCTTCATAGAATATCCAAATTCAGTGATACCAAATGTGTTAGTTAGGGTACATGCTTTAGTATGTTTTTTAATAGTTTCAGATCAATTCAATGAACATTTTGTGTGGGCCACGCTCTACAAGGTCGCTATCTAGAATAATCCATAATTCAACAATGTATGCCATTTTTGCTATAAAACCTTTTCTGAGAGGTTCCAAGTAGTTCCACCTAGAGGAATTACATAAACACATTGAAGAACATTGTGTATCAGTTTCATATATTTATTCATTATAGGTACAAATTTATGATTATTTCAAGTTGGGATTGTTGACTAATCCAAAACTAGTCATGGTTGAGACAAGCAGTTGATGAGTTGGCACATACATGAGGTGTATAGTTGATGATGTTGGTACATATTTATGAGTCATTGTTGATGAGTATTTAAAACACGATTGGTATATACTTGGTACATGGTTGGATGCACTTGTTTATGGTACAGGTTGATTACAGGTTGTTTGGCACATGTTGGTGCATGGTTGATGCACTTGTTTATGTTGAAAGATTGATATTTGTTGAGGATTGTTGCCTCATCTCAGTTGGTGCTGAGAATGTAAGCTAATTATTTCATATATAGATGGTGCTCTTGTAGAGTTGTACTCTATTCATTTGTTGCTGAAAAACCCCCGGATTGAAGTCCATAATAAAAAGAAAAAATGTACATACATCTTGTGTTCTTTGTGTTCCTTGTGGAGATGATTTGTTGATGATATGTTTCTGATATATGTTGCTGATATGTATTCACATCTAACTGATTATAAATGACAGCAATGAGTAATGAGCAAATGTTGAATGTTAACTAAGGAGTTTTTGTGTAAGAGAGAAGTTTTGGGAAAAATATCCCCACACTCATTCACACCCCCCTCTAAGTGTGGTAGGTGTGTCCAACAACCTGTTGAGGGGGATAAATTTCCTATGCTCAATAGTAGGGATTAAACCCAAGGAAGAGGCCCAATTAGAATCTTGCCTGTTTGGTATGGAATAATCCTATGGGTTAATGGGATGACAACCGTTCGATGGGATTTAAAAGTTATCTGATTTTGTTCTTTTTATTGTTTTGTGTTTTAAGTCTATCTACCGCAGAAAATAAGTAAACTAAGGATTTTGGAGAAATCTGTGTTGAGGATAACCTATGGCAACAATCAATGAAAACTATCTAAGACTTTAGATTCCATAAGAAATAATTCCACTAAGAATATATTACTCATCAAATAACATCCAGGAAAAAATAACTAATTAACAATAGAAAGAGATAAAATTTAACTACAAGACATTCATAAATAATTTCACAATATCCTAGATAATAGAAAAATAAGATTAAGTAATAAAGAAAATAATAATTTACCGAAAGTATCCAACACTTCATTCAACCAAATAAGATAACTTAAAAGTACTGAAATTCTTACTAGATGCTTGCAACATTTAATCAATTGTAGAATAATCCACGATGACGAATAAACACACAAAAATTCAACAAACCAAAATTCCTTGGCTCTGAAGAGTTTCTAAATTCATCCTTGAAATAATTCTTCGGTTATAATATGCTTGAAATCCATTAAGAGATCGAAAATCTCTTGAAAATAGTTCCAGATATCAAATACCGTTTACTAAGAGGTCAATCTCTTTATTTGTAAGATAAAAACTAATTTAATTGTGAAATAAAAATAAAATTGACTTTATTAAAAGTCATGCAATCTCTTGATGTGATTTGCATTTTCAATGAACAAAAGTCTGGATAAATCATCCATGCAAAAATCCATGCATTTAGCCACATCTCCAATTAACTATTGACTTTAATTCATGCATGATCAACCTCATAAATATTTCCTTGATTAAATAATTCAACCCAATGTTCTTTCTTTAACAACCTCATGTATGCATCTTCAATTTGATTTTATTTATTTATTTAGGCATAGTGAACTCCAGCTGATTTTTTCTTCGATCTTCAGTGATCATCCATTTATAAAATTAGAATCTTCATGCACCTAATCAACAAATCTTCCAACTCTGTTCTCATGCTTGTGTTTGTCAATTGTTGGAAATCTACCAGTTTGCAACATACAACATTGAAATTCTTCTCACCATGCTATATGATTCCCCTTGCATGTACCTGGATCATAAAAAATGTATATTAGGAATACAAATATCTTTTCGTAACAATTTTTTCAAATAAAACAATTAATTGATCTTAAAATGTCATTTGCAAGTCACTTCCATGAGTCCGATTTCCATTATTTGAAAACCTGAAACAAACCATGCTAAATCAATAAAAACTTATATAAAAAAGTTGTATCTCTTGATGATACCTTTCCAATGATATAAGTAATTCTCAAAACAAGGATCATAATCAAAAGTTATCATGAAAACATTGTAATAATTTTACATGTAGCTTTATTTCAAAAAACATAAACCAACAATGTAGAATCACGGAAAAATCAACTACAAAGTTGTATATCTCGGAGATACCTTTCCAATTGTATAAGTAATTCCTCAAATGGATTTTGGGATAAAACATTATTGCAAAAATACGAAACTTGGTTCTTCTCTCATTGACGACTTTTAGAACATTTTTTGCACTCGGGAAAACAAAACATGGATTTTTTTTAGCAAAGGTCATCTGGAAAGACAAACGGTTAGGATTTTTTCTACTTATGATCGGATGTCTTAGATTTATGCTGTGAAAAGGGTTCATCAATATCGACAATTAGTCATGACGTATTACACGTTGAAGTGATATGGGTTGATGCTGGTAGTCGGTCGACAATTGAAAAAATGTGTGCATGCAACGATTATAAGACTTTAACCATCCTGCCAATGCCTGATGAGTTCATCGACATCGATTGAACTCTATATCTGCCAACTTAAAATACTTATTTGAAAACATTGAACATTAATGATTGGCAAAACATCGTACCATGATGACATGTCGGGTGATGTGATATATGATGTGAAAAGCTGAAGTACAAAATATGACATGGAGAGATGATAGGAAGCATAATTCATGATGTGGAATGATGATGTTTCATTGTACATTTGATGACTTGAACATGATGACCTAGACCGATACAATGATGTGGTAGTGTGATGTGTCATACTGACATGTAAAAAGGAGAGTAGATGGTGATGTGGTACTTATAATAAAATCAGGTGACGTGTCTATGATTGATTGGTAACATGACCTGTCAATATGTTATGTGTCATGAAATTACTAAAACCATAAGAAATGGACCTGACACAAGTTAGATATTTGGACGGTCCGGATCCATTCACTTTTGCGATCGAATGGATAGGATTCACTCTCCAAGTGAAGGTTCATCGACATCAACCCTTTGCTATAGCCTTTGACATGTTGAATTGTTTATGGGCCAACACCGATTAGTCTATTAGTGATCGATGGAAAATGTTTGAGCATGAAAAATCATCTTCTACTGATCTTGCCGACATTTGATGAGTTCATTGACATCGGCAGAAAGAAGTGCCTATTCATTAAATATTCCACCAAATCCCCCTCCACCAATGATCATAAGACACATATGTACTATGATTATGTGTACCATGACATATCACGTGACGTGGTGGTTTCATGGTAGATATATAGTATGAATGATGATGTGGTATTGACGTGGCAGTACACATGGTGGTTGGCATGATGAATGATGTGGAAGGTCAAAGAGTCGACATGGAAAGTGACATGGCATGATGACGAGGAAATTATGAGATATAATGCGACATGCTGATGTGGCCAGTATGGAAGGTGACGTGGCATGATTACGTTGAAAAAGGAAGTACAAATGGTGACATGGTAGTGTATGATTGGCAATGTGGTAAGCCAAAGTGGTGGGTTATGTGGATCTTGTATGGCCACCGAAAAAGACACAAATCACGCAAAAATATTTGAGGGCCTAGATTAATCCTCATTCTCGATCAAACAACTAAGATATGTATTTAGGTTCATGGTTCATTAACATTTACTGAAATGAGTTTCTCTATTAAGGACTCAACGAATTCCACTGATGCCTGATGAATTCATCGAAAATTGGGGGAATACGTTTGTTGTTTTAATCCAACTCAAAAATATGCTGACGTTGATGGATTCATCGACACTTTCAAAATTTGCTCATCAGGATTGGGAGTTCTCTTTTTCATTCTTAGCCATATAATTTCGACCAACTCTGATGGTCCTGTTGATGATTGGTCGAAAACACTACCCATTTACATCTACTAGTTAAAACCCCCGACGTTGATGTGTCCATCGACATTTTATTTAAGATTCTGTTGGGTCGGGCCTTTGGGATTCACATCGTTATCTTGTTTTTTTTTCCTTGACCCACGATGAGTTCATCGACACTTTTTGGGAAAGGCTGCGATTTTTCTCTTTTTCAATTATTTCTTTTGTTTTTCTTCCCTTATGCAAAACATGATATGTTTTTGGATTTTCTTGAGAATTCAGATGAAAATAAAACAAAGGAAAAAATGCATAAACTTAACAAAGGAAAAAATATGCAACTTATGTAAAACCAAAAGAAGAAGGTGCAAAATGATTAAAAAACAAAGTGGTACCCAAAAATTGAGAATTTTAAGGGTGTGCTGAGGACTCAACACAACCTAAGAATTTAATCAATATAACCAACAATACAAAATTAAAACATTATAACAAATACCTACAATCCACAACTTACCAAAGTCTAGGTGTTGATCCAAATAGTGTTAAAGAATCCCATGATCCATCAATCAATAGGGGGAAATAATACCCAATGGTTGATTTTCCACCGAACCAACAAAAATACCTTCATAAGTATTTCCCCTCGAATGCGTCTCAAGCTCAATGAGGTGAGGAAGTTTAGGGCACATAGAAACTCTCTACAAGTAATTCATAGTTTCCAAAGGAATATCAATGATCAAAGTCCCAACTGACCAACCTCAGTGTGGTGGAGAGGTTCGTGGTATACAACACTTCCAAAACCCCTCAAGGTATGGTGTGCATGGGTCTTATTACCACCCATTCCCCTAGTGACCCAAACCACACTTGGAAATGGAATCCTAAGGGCCTAAAAAGAATAATACAAGTAGCCAAACACAAAAAAATCATTAGTACCCCATCAATGGGTACTGCAATGATAACCAAGTTAGAGAAACCAATAATCTACTCTACCAAGTACATAATTCAAATCACGGGTTCTCACACAAAAATGGTAAGTTCTCATAACATTTCCTCACAGGACAACCAACCCCTTTGTAAAGTAGGTAGTTTTTTTTGTAATCCTTTCCTAGTATAATATCATCCAAATATTTGGCTCTTGGCCTTTCCTCTTCTCATGAAAGGAAAAAATTAGGCTTGAGAGTGAAATTACAAGTGTCTAGAATAAGGTAAAAGTAATTTACAACCCTTTCCCTTTTCCCTTTTTACTCTAGTTAACTTTAGAGGTCATTTTCTCATGTCTTTCCTCTTCCCTAAGGCTTCCTAAGCTATAGGAGATGGTGGTAATCCTCATTGAGTTTTGAGCCCTTCCCTTGAGTGTGTTTCCAAGTCTTTCCATCAGTGTCTCAACTTGTAGAAAATTAGACCTTCTAATAATAATAATGCAGATGTAATGCTATCATCATAAATCAATAATGACATAACATTTGCTGATACTGAGAGGGGGGTGAATCAATATCAAGTACATTTTTTTTTTTTTTTT
>SNQJ01S0095028.1:0-15382 GCA_010110895.2 Picea sitchensis
TACAAAATAAGAAAGTGTCAGGTCGACCCTAATGTTAAAAGGAAGTGACATAAATGGTATAAATAAATATCATTATACATTCATTTGATACAAGTCGAATTTCGGGAAGAAGAAGTAAAAGAAGGTCGGATTTCAAGGGAGGATGAAGTCTTTTGGTGATGTGTTCTAATTATCAACAACGTATCTATGATAGTCTATTACAAATGCAGTATGGTATTGTATCCAACATTCAAACCTCAGTCCTATGAATGAAAAAACCCCTTTGTCTCTTAGAAAAGCTAGGCATTTATAGCCTTTTACAATCAGTTTTCAGATCCTAAAACAATGGATCTGATATTCTAAAAATAGAAAGTCAAAACTGATTTACAAAAGATAAGGAGAGATCCTCAATATGAGGTCAATCCATATCTAAGAGTAGTAGATTGCTGAAGAAGTGCAGTTTTAGCCTCCCAAGGCTCTTTGGCTTGTTATCCTGAAGATAGAAATCGAGTTGGATGATGTGTCATTTGATCCTTATCATTTTTCCCTTGAAAATGACCAAAACTAGTCAAAAAATTCCCTTTTGACTTTCATCTCCAAGAATGGCCTTCAGATTTTGATTTGATAATTCATAACCAGCTTATTGAAGAAGATTTCATACCAATCAAACTCAAAAAATCCTGATCTGAACAAGAATTCGGTTTTTCTGGCCATGACAGGCTTTCACCATCTAATTTACTCGAAAATCTGCTCCTTAGCTGGTGAAAGGCGGAGCTTTCACCAGCTAACTAGCAAAATTCAAGACGGGTTAGCTGGTGAAAGCGCAGATTTTTTAAAAATCAAATTTCTCAGTTATGGAGAGTCTGTTTTGCATGCTTGAATAGTCGATTGACATCTACAAATCCTAAGCTTTCCAATTGTGCTTTCAAATCTGCATTTGGAGCTCAGGAAGCTAGTCAAATTTTCCCTACAAGATGAGGCATCATTCTTTCAAAAATGCCAGTGCATTTTTTATCGCTAACAGATCCATTACATACATATGCAACATATCCTCCAAAATATGGTTCGTTCTCTTTGTTTGTCTGTTTCTGGGTGATACACTGTACTAAAATTCAATTGTGTTCCTAAATCTCCTTGGAAACTAGTCCAAAATCATCCTTTAAACACCGATCCACGATCGGATATGATATTTCTTGGTACTCCATGTAACCCCACAATCTCGATAACAAAAAATCTAGCTATATCCGACGCCTGATACATCGTACACACTGGAATAAAATGTTTACTCTTCGTTAGAGTGTCGACTATCACAAAACTCAAATCATGTCTCCTTGCCCTCAATGGAAATCCAACAATAAAATCCATCGAAATGACCTCCCATTTTGATTCAGGAATAACGTGTGGCTATAATAATCTTTCTAGATGTCTATGTTCATCTTTCAATTGCTGACATTATAGACATGTCTTCATGTAACTAACCATGTCTAATTTCCTTCCTTTCCAACAGAATAAAGGCTTAAGGTATGCCTTCATCTTCATGACTCCCGAATGAGCCATGTACATCGCTCGATAAGCATAGCTTAAAATCAAACTCCTTAATTCGTCGTTAGGCAGTACGTAATTTTTTTCGTTATATCTCAACAATCCATCACTCTCCAATGAATAACCTTCAAACTTTGGTACCATCATGGTATATTGTCTAGTATTAGCCTTAACTTCCTTGTACCAATCATCATAAATCTATAGAGCTAGAATCTTTTCTCGCAGATTCGTCTTAAGAGGCATTACCGAGAATATGTGTGGTCTCCGACTCAATGCATCTGCCACTTTTCTCACCTTTCCTTTAATGTAAGAACTCTCAAAGTCATATTCGCTAAGTAATTCTGACCAACGCCTCTGTCGCGCGTTCAAGTCACTCTGAGTAAATATATGCTGCAATCCACAATGATATTTATTTAATTTAATTTTTATCCAATTAGATAATGTCTCCATACTCTCAAGGCATATACAATTGCTAATAACTCCAATTCGTCTGTTGCATAGTTCTCCTAGTGCTTTCTCAATTTCCTTGAAATGTAAGTGATCACTCGATCGTCTTGCATAAAAAATCTGCCTAAGCCTTCCTCGGGTGCATCTGTGCATATTGTTAACACTGAGAGTCACACTCAGAATTCTATGAGTGCAAGCCTAGTACCCATCAAAGTGTGGAAGATAAAATTTGTAGTAAATGACAAATGGATGAAAGACTCTGAAAAAAATGTCAATCACAGTTTACTTCATAGAATATGCACAAGCAAATAAGGCTTTGAATAACTTTGATAAGGGTTATAGTAAATAGGATGAGTAGGTGGAAGACTTAATAAGGATAATGTGAAATTCCTATCATCTACATTAGGTAGTATGACAGACATATAAGGAAGTACCTCCCATATTCCGGGTATTATCTTTTAGTTCCTTATTTGTAATCCGGCTAAGATCCTGTTTTTGTTGATCTAGTTGAGTATCATCAGTTTATTCAGCCGCATTTGGCCATTTTGTAATCCACATAGATATCATAATACAAACTTTGCAGTCCTTTGTCGCGTTTATTATTTGTATGATCATCTATATGCTGTAGACCATTGATCCTATACACACATTAGCAGTGTTTCCTAGACTAGCCAAGCTAGGAACATTACAATATAAGGGATATGATGTGGATTATTGACGGATAAGTGTAGGTCTAAGAAAACAAGTGTGGTTCCAAGAAAATAAAATAAGTGTGGTTCCAAGAAGATAACCATGGTTCCAAGAAAATCTTAGGTCCAAGAAAAATTAGTTGTGTTGCACATGGAAAAAGTGCTCCTTGGGTGGTTGGACATAAATGTGGATATCTTGAGCGTACAGACTTAAATGTTTAATCCATAAAATGTATGAAGAATATGATAATGAGGGTTACGACGCAAGATTATGATAATTCAAAATTGCAATCTTTTGATATTAGATTTTTTTTTTTTTACAAGAGCGGTAAATCTTGGTGATCTAAGTTTTTGATCAACAGTGCCTTAGATTCCTCATGTTCCCAAGTTTCAACTAGAAATATAATATCAATTTCACTTGGGATCCAACTTAATATAGGCCCTTTGTTCCAAGGAAATCCCTGACGGTTCTAAGAAAGGATTTCAAGTGTCTCAAATTGCTATTTATTGTTATCCTTTTGGTCTTTATGCCTAATAATAGCTTTTTGGTTCCTAATTATTGCCCATTTTTCTTCCTTTCTGGCTTCCTTTGCCTTTTGAACCTCCTTCCTTAATTTAACTTGATTTTTTGGAATGATGTCTTCGTTTATAAATATTCCATACCCTTTTAAGCTTGGAGTTTTACTAAGTATGTCATATTTTTGGGCATTACATCTTACCATAACCCAAATCAACCTATATTTATGTTCAATTGTTTTTCCCAACCTTTTTGCTTCTATAAGGCCAATTGTTTCAATTTATTTATTTATTCTCTAATTCCTCCTTGACCATTGCTAATGTGTCCTCATCCTTCTGTTATTTTATACCAAAAATTATGAGGTTCAAGGCTCTTTTGTTACGCTCATGGTCTAATTCTATGAGCTTATTCATTTACTCTTTGATAGGTTTGATATCCAATTTTGTTCCATGTTATTTAGGGACAAATTGTTATTGGCTTTCGATCTTCTAGCTCTTTAGTCTTGTCCCTAAGTTTTCTATTTTCATCCACTTCTTCTTCCTTTGTATATATCATCATACATAATATATAATCATATCAAAACGAAACTAAATGAAATCATCATCATCATATATAACCCATAATGGCTTAAGTCCATAATGTACCATAGCGAGGATCCTTGCATAGAGTGTCCTCAAAGAATAAGTTAATAAAAATTTTCTCTGATTATACTTGGATGTTACATAAACCCCCTCTTATTTTAACTTCATCCTTGATTTGTACAATATATAAATGCAAGTAAATAAATGTATCTAACACAGATCTATAGATCTAATCTATCAAACAAGTAAGGAAACTATTGACACATCTCATATCCGTCTCAAAGGTATCAGAGTGTGGACTGGTTATCCAACTATACCTTGACACGATTGACTATTCATACGCCCGTGAATTTGTAGAATCGCGTTGGTCCAAAATGTGGATTGGCTTACCCATGAGAGAACCCTCGTCTGGCACCTGCAAACAACTCATTTCAATAACATGACATTTCATAATATAATGTCACCAAAACATATCATTAAATACGCCGTGCATACACCTCAAAGGATCGGGAAATGCTATTCGATAAGCCATGGGTCCTTTCTATTCCACTACCTCAAAAGGTCCCACAAACCTAGGAGAGTTTAGTACTTCTCCCAAACAGTCGAACTCTTTTTCATTTTTACTCATAAGAAGACTCTGTAGCCAACTTCATGGCAGGGTCAATGTGATGCCACCTCAGCATAACTCTTCTACCGATATTGTGATTCTTCAATCCTTTGTCTTATTGATTGCATCTGTTCTTCCATTTCTTGGATCACTTTTTGTCCCACCAGGACCCTATCCTCATTTCGATCCCAACTCAATGGCGTCTAACATGGTGTCAAAGGTCCATCCGTCCAGATCCCCATTCCATCCATCCATTCCATCCAGCTCCATTCCATCCGTCCATCCATCCATCCATCCATTCCATTTCCATTCCTCCATTCCTTCCTCCTCCATCCATCCATCCATCCATCCATCCACTCCTCCATCCATCCATCCGTCCATCCATCCATTCCATGTCCATTCTCCATTCCTCCATCCGTCCGTCCTCCATTCCATTCCATCCATCCGTCCATTCCTTCCATCCTTCCTTCCATTCCGTCCATCCATTCCATCCATTCCATTCATTCCTCCGTCCATTTCCCTCCGTCCTTTCCATCCATCCGTCCATTCCTCCTTCCTTCCTTCCTCCGTCCTCCGTCATTCCATCCATCCATCCTTTCCATCCATGTCCATTCCTCCATCCATCCATCCATCCATCCATCCGTCCGTCCACCATCCACCCTCCTTCCTTCCTTCCATCCCAGTGTCATCCATCCGTCCATCATCCTCCATCCATCCTTCCTCCATCCATCCATTCCATCCATGTCCAGTGTCAGTCCTTTCATCCTCGTCCATCCATTCTCGGTCATTGAGAGTCTGTTTTGCATGCTTGGATAGTCGATTGGCATCTACAAATCCTAAGCTTTCCAATTGTGCTTTCGTCTCATTTTGAGCTTAGGAAGCTAGTCAAATTTTCCCTGAGAGATGGGAAAATCATTCTTTCTCAAAATACCCGGTCGCATTTTTTTATAAGCCTAACTGAGATCCATTACATACATATGCATTTATCCTCCAAAATATGGATTTACCGTTCTCTTTGTTTATGCGACTGGGTGATACGTACTAAAAATTTCAGGTGTGTTCCTAAATCTCGCTTGGAAACTAGTCCAAAATCATCCTTTAAACTAGCGTCCCGCGATGGGATATGATATTTCTTGGTACTCCATGTAACCCCACAATCTCGATAACAAAAAATCTAGCTATATCAGCCCTTTGATACATACGTACACCTTTGGAATAAAATGAGTTCTCTTCGTTAGAGTGTCGACTATCACAAAACTCAAATCATGTCTCCTTGCCCTCAATGGAAATCCAACAATAAAATCCACATCGAAATGACCTCCCATTTTGATTAGGGAATAGCGTGTGGCTATAATAATCTTTCTAGATGTCTATGTTCATCTTTCAATTGCTGACATTATAGACATGTCTTCATGTAACTAACCATGTCTAATTTCCTTCCTTTCCAACAGAATAAAGGCTTGGAGGTATACTTCATCTTCATGACTCCAAGATGAGCCATGTACATGCTTCGATAAACATAGCTTGAAATCAAACTCCTTAATTAAATTAGATTGGCTGATCACGTAATTTTGTTATATCTCAACAATCCATCACTCTCAATGAATAACCTTCAAACCACGGTACCATCATGGTATATTATTAGTATTAGCCTTAACTTCCTTGTACCAATCATCATAAATCTATAGAGCTAGAATCTTTCGCAGATTAGTCTTAAGAGGCATTCTGAGAATATGTGTGGTCTCCGGAGCTCAATGCATCTGCCACTTTTCTCACCTTTCCTTTAATGTAAGAACTCTCAAAGTCATATTCGCTAAGAATTACGATAGCGCCCTCCATCGTGCGTTCAAGTCACTCTGTGTAATTATGTGCTGCAATCCACAATGATATTTATTTAATTTAATTTTTTATCCCAATTAGATAATGTCTCCATACTCATAAGACATATCTGATTGCTAATAACTCCAATTCGTGTGTTGCATAGTTCTCCTAGTGCTTTCTCAATTTCCTTGAAATGTAAGTGATCACTCGATCTCTTGCATCAAAACTTTTCCTAAACCTTCCTCGGGTGCATCGTGCATATTGTTGGCAGAGTCCTTTTCGAATTCTATGGGGTGTTACAGACCTAGTTACCCATCAAAGTGTGGAAGATAAAATTTGTAGTAAATAACAAATGGATGAAAGACTCTGAAAAAAATGTCAATCACAGTTTACTTCATATAATATGCACAAGCAAATAAGGCTTTGAATAACTTTTGGATTAGGATTTAAGAAATAAGATTAGTAGGTGGAAGACTTAATGGGGATAATGTGAAATTCCTATCATCTACGTCAGGTAGTAGCAGCTTGACATATAAGGGAAGTACCTCCCATATTCAGGGTATTATCTTTTAGTTCCTTATTTGTAATCCGGCTAAAGATCCACATTTTTGTTGATCTAGTCGAGTATTGTAGGTTTATTCAGCCGCATTTGGCCATTTTGTAATCCATAGATATCATAATACAAACTTTGCGGAGTCCTTTGTGGCGTTTATTATTTGTATGATCATCTATATCGTAGACCATTGATCCTATACACATTAGCAGTGTTTCCCTAGACTAGCCAAGCTAGGAACATTACAATATAAGGGATATGATGTGGATTATTGACGGATAAGTGTAGGTCTAAGAAAACAAGTGTGGTTCCAAGAAAATAAAATAAGTGTGTTTCCAAGAAGATAACCATGGTTAAGAAATCTTTTAGGTCCAAGAAGAATTAGTTGTGTTGCATGGAAAAAACTCCTTGGGTGGTTAAGGACCCATAGAAAATGTGGATATCTTGAGCGTACAGACTTAAATGTTTAATCCATAAAATGTATGAAGAATATGAGAATGAGGGTTACGACGGAAGATTATGATAATTCAAAATTGCAATCTTTTGATATTAGATTTTTTTTTTTTACAAGGAAAGCGGTAAATCTAGGTGATCTAAGTTTTTGATCAACAGTGCCTTAGATTCCTCATGTTCCCAAGTTACAACTAGAAATATAATATCAATTTCACTTGGGATCCAGCTTAACATAGGACCTTTGTTCGAGGAAATCCACGTGGTTCCAAGAAAGGATTTGAATTATCTCAAATTGCTATTTATTGTTATCCTTTTGGTATTTATCCCTAATGTAAACTTGAGTTCCCTGAGTATTGCCCATTTTCTTCCTTCGAAGCTGCTTTGCCTTTTAGACCTCCTTCCTTAATTTAGCTTGATTTTTTGGAATGATGTCTTCGTTTATAAATATTCCATACCCTTTTAAGCTTGGAGTTTTACTAAGTATGTCTTATTTATGGGAATTAGAGCTTACCATAACTGATCAACCTATCTTTATGTTTAATTATTTTCCCAACCTTTTTGCTTCTATAAGGCCAATTGTTTCAATTTATTTATTCTTTAATTCCTCCTTGACCATTGCTAATGTGTCCTCATCCTTCTGTATTTTTATACCAAAAACTATGAGGTTCAAGACTCTATTTTGTTACGCTCATGGTTTAGTTTGATTAGCTTATTCATTCCTCTTTGATAGGTTTGATATCAATTTGTGTTCCACATTATTTAGGGACAAATTGTTATGTCTTCTAGCTCTTTATTCTTTGTCCCTAAGATTGTTATTTTCATCCACTTCTTCTTCCTTTGTATATATCATCATACATAATATATAAAATGAAGCAGAAATGAAATCACATCATCATCATATATAACCCATGTGAAGCGGAAATCATAATGTACCATGTAGGATCCTTGCATAGAGTGTCCTCAAGGAAGAATAAAGTTAATAAAGGGTGCTTTTCGGTATAGCGAGATGTTACATACCCCTCTTATTTTAAACCGTCACGAAGTTTGTACAATATATAAATGCAAGTAAATAAATGTATCTAACATAGATCTATATATCTAATCTATCAGACAAATGAAACTATTGGCACATCTCATATGCGTCCTCCAAGGTATCAGAGTGTGGACTTTAGTTGTCCAACTATACCTTGACCTGATTGATTATTCGACATGCATTAGTTGTCCGAATGCGATGGTCCAAATGTGGATTGGCTTACCCATGAGAGAACCCTCGTCCGACACACCGAAGGCAGCCATTTCAATAACATGTGACATTTCACTAATATAATGTCATAAAACATATACATTAAATACATGGTGCATACACCTCAAAGTCAGGTAGAACACTAATATAATGTCATAAAACATATACATTAAATACATCGTGCATACACCTCAAAGAATCAGGCAAGGCTATTCGATAAGCCACGGGTCCTTTCTTTTCCACTACCTCAAAAGGTCCCACAAACCTAGGAGAGAGTTTAGTACTTCTCCCAAACTTGATCGAACTCTTTTTCATTTTTACTCATAAGAAGACTCTGTCGCCAACTTCATAACTGCGGTCAATGTGATGCGCCTCAACATAACTCTTCTACCTATCCTGCATGTCTTTAGTCCTTTGTCTTATTGATTTCATTTGTTCTTCCATTTCTTGGATCACTTTTGGTCCCACCAAGACCCTATCCTCAAGTCGATCCCAACTCAATGACGTCTAACATGGTCGCCCGTAAAGGAACTCAAACGGTGCCATCTTAATCATACTCTGGTAACTTTATTGTATGCAAACTCTACCAATGGAAAAAAGTCTTCCAAATGTTTCCGTTGGTCCTGTTATCACTCCAAGAAACTCCTTAGGGTTGTAGGCTAAGGATGCTTGGTAACTTTAAAATATGAATAGGTTTATGATTATGTTGGGATAAAATGGGATAACTGACCTACTAGATCATATCAAGACAGTCAAAGAATATATAATCGGATGAGAGAGTGCTTTCAAGAATCAATGATCAGATAAATAGCATAACAGTGGATGAAGAATACTATACTTTCTAACCAGATCACACATGTGATGGGTCGGGTAAGATAGTGCAGGTATCACTATTAAATCAAGCTTATGAGTTGACCACTGAGATGACAGTCATTGTCAACTAAGACAAACTTGACACAAAGTGAAGATTACCATTAAATCAAGCTATGAACTGACTAATGATATGACAGTCATATTGCAGTTAAGATAACTTGAATTAAAGCATAGAAGGAATAAGAAGTGACAATCTGATATTCATAGAGAAAGAAGACTGTGATCTGAATTACGTATCTATGACAGTCTATTACAAATGCAGTATGGTATTGTATCCAACATTCAAACCTCAGTCCTATGAATGAAAAACCCCCTTTGTCTCTTAGAAAAGCTAGGCATTTATAGCCTTTTACAATCAGTTTTCAGATCCTAAAACAATGGATCTGATATTCTAAAAATAGAAAGTCAAAACTAATTTACAAAAGATAAGGAGAGATCCTCAAGATGAGGTCAATCCATATCTAAGAGTAGTAGATTGCTGATGAAGTGCAGTTTTAGCCTCCCAAGGCTCTTTGGCTTGTTATCCGGAAGATAAAAATCGAGTTGGATGATGTGTCATTTGATCCTTATCATTTTGCCCTTGAAAATGACCAAATCTAGTCAAAATATTCCCTTTTGACTTTCATCTCCAAGAATGGCCTTCAGATTTTGATTTGATAATTCATAACCAGCTTATTGAAGAAGATTTCATACCAATCAAACTCAAAAAATCTCGATCTGGGCAAGAATTCGGTTTTTCTGGCCGTGACAGGCTTTCACCAGCTAATTTACCCGAAAATCTGCTCCTTAGTTGGTGAAAGGCAGAGCTTTCACCAGCTAACTAGCAAAATTCAAGATGGGTTAGCTGGTGAAAGCGCAAATTTTTTAAAAATCAAATTTCTCAGTCATGGAGAGTCTGTTTTGCCTACTTGAATAGTCGATTGACATCTAAAAATCCTAAGCCTTCCAATGGTGCTTTCAAATATGCGTTTGGATCTCGGGAAGCTAGTCAAATTTTCCCTACAAGATGAGGCATCATTCTTTAAAAAATGCCAGTGCATGTTTTATCCCTAACAGATCCATTACATACATATGCAACATATCCTCCAAAATATGGTTCGTTCTCTTTGTTTGTCTATTTCTGGGTGATACACTGTACTAAAATTCAGTTGTGTTCCTAAAGCTCCTTGGAAACTAGTCCAAAATCATCCTTTGAACACTGATCCACAATCAGATATGATATCTCTTGGTACTCCATGTAACCCCACAATCTCGATAACAAAAAATCTAGCTATATCCGACGCCTGATACATCGTACACACTGGAATAAAATGTTCACTCTTCATTAGAGTGTCGACTATCAAAAAACTAATATCATGTCTCCTTGCCGTCAATGGAAATCCAACAATAAAATTCATCGAAATGACCTCCCATTTTGATTCAGGAATAACGTGTGGCTATAATAATCTTTCTAGATCTTCTCATAATAAAAGATGAAAATTCTGATATATTTTCACAGGTACCACAATAGATCATCTATTGCAATAAAGCTACAACTCAATCAATTGAATCTTTCAATGGAATGTAATCAAAATTAGAAAGAAATAAGATGATAAGAAAAATAAATGACTTCCATTATTCAAAGGATCTTAAGTCCAATACATACAATAAGAAGATCTTTTGCTACATAGACAATATAAAGATATGAGTCTCTATCACTCCATTCCAACCCCTCTCTTGATTCCTCTCACCCATTAAATAACAAATAACATACAAAATATGCTTATGAGGTCGAAACCCATCTCTTCCGTTGGATTCTAGGCCTTTGATATAGGTGGCAACAATCAAAGAGACAAGGATCCAACAAATTGCTAATTTTTAGGAAGTTGTTGGAAGTCATTAATAAATTTGTTTCCAACTCACTACATGAGGTATTAATGGAGCTAATTCTTAGGTGCAAGTGTCCCTTAGCATCTAACTGTTCTCCGAGAAGTCATTCGAACTCTCCTTAACAGGTGGCAACCTCCAAATAAGACGAATATTCAACAACTATGCGAAACAAAGAGTTTGTAGCACCAGTTTGCAATGCACTAGTGTTTTAATTATATCTCTCGAATGCCAAAATGGATCATGCTGACATTTGGTCAAAAAGTCAATGTCATTATCGTGATCCCCTACAATTTTTTTTAGAAAAACCCAGATCATCATTTTTTAGTTATGATCAAATATTTATAAGTTACTACTACAGGAAATGAGTTCGCAGCGGCCCTGTCAGCCAGTTCGTAGCGCCAACAGAAAAACAAGAAACCAAACCCCTTTCTTGACCTTCAAATAGGACATAAACTGTAACACCCCAGGTTTTGAGCCCCATATTAAATAATTTTTTTTGTTAATTGTGAAGAGGCCAGGGAACCCAAACAATTAAAAGAGGCCAATGTGCCTAAGAAATGTAATGTTTTGATCATTATTAATAATATGCACATTGTTGGTTACTAGATGGACAAGGACTAGAGTTATAGGGGGCTATGATTCCATAAGAGAGGGGGCTTGAGGGGATAAATTTTATTCTCTATTTTAATTACCCTTTTGTCTAAGGGAATGGATTGGTTACATGAGCTACTTGGGAGAAGCCAGGGGGTTCTTGATTCTCCATGAAATACTTATACCCGCCCCTGGTCTGTTGGCGGGTTGGCTGATTTCGCGTTCGCTCATTTGCTTTCTCGCTCCTTCATTCGCTTATGCGTTCATTCACTTGCTCACTCATTCATTCGCCCCGTCCTTACCTATCACTCATTGATCCATCCTCATTCGCGTCTTGGCTTGGGAAAGGGAAACGAACTGTCGAAGAGTATCCATGGTATTTTTGGTTGTAGTGGTTGTTGGTGTAATCCAACCATGACTTGAGTCCTGCATGTCTGAGATGAGTTGGCTTGTGTCCATCTTTGTTCACAGTTGCGAGTTCTAAGAGTTCCAGCATTGAAATTATGGATCATTTGCGCTGGAGCCCTGGAAGGAAAAGGACTGCCTGAGGGATTGCATGCCAGAGAAGGGTGCAGGTCCATTCTCTTGGGTAGTGCAGGCTGGGTAGAAGAGAGATGGGTAGTTGGATTGTTGTGAGTACTGGGAAATTCTATGAGATATTGAGTGTTGACTCGTTTGGGAAGCCAAGTAACACTCTAGAACCGTCCTTGTGGATTCATAGCCCTGGCTTGGGGGTGACACTGTTATTGAGATTTGGAACAATAATGTCTACAGTTGGGTGGAACATCTTTGGTATGCAGCCAATTGGTGTAATATTTTATAAAGATAAGTGCTCTTTGTTATGGTATTATTTACCTGTATATGAATGTATTTTGTTGTGTATTTATTTATCGTTTAATTGAATCTTTAGAATATGAATGCTTGTTGTTTATTGTTGTGCATGTCGTTAGATATTTTCTTTTATGCATCCTTATTAATTTAAAAAAAAGGTATCGGTAACAGAAAGAAGTCTAAGGGTGGGCTTAAAGGTGGTGTACCCTGGCCTGTGGGTGGTCGAGGACATTACAGATTGGTATTAGAGCTTCTGGTTGAAACATCGGGCGAGTATGGGCCAGGTCTGTTGGTCAAAGTCTCATGGTTGAGATCGAATTCTAACCTTGAAATTGAAAATCTCAGGAGGGATGGCATTGCAGAATCTATGCAATTGCTAGAACGTCAGAGATCCTTTGCAAGGGATCAAAGGATCATGACTGTCCATTTCGAATTCAGGAGTAATCGCCATTCTGGGATCAAGAGAGATTTGTGATCGTTGGATCGGAGGGCAGGTGAACAAGGGTCGTCCAATTAAGGTGAAGAAAAAGGTTGAGTAGGATTAAGTCTCGGTCATCAGATCCACGCACGAATGAATGTGAGCCATAGATCTCGCGGTGGTTCAGAGTGTTAGCGATAAAAAACGCACTGATATTTTGATGAGTATTTCCATCACTCTTCAAATGATTTATCATTTTCTTCAGTTTATTTTCAGTATCTTAACCTCCATAGTGTTCATCAAGCTCCTGCTTGATTACTTTGCTAAAAAATCCTTTGTTTTTATGCCTATAGACTTGCAATACAAGATACAAATAAAAAAATGTCATTCCATTGATTTTATGTCTTTTATACTTTGATAAAATCTGTATTTTTATTCCAAAAAAATCCCCAAAAGCAATAGTGGTGTGTGCCTAGGTGAGCCTAGTCTATCTTAAATCAAGCCATGCAATACATCAAGCCTAGCGCACCAAGCAATGAGTCAAGCCAAATCTTGAGTCCAAATGCCCAAACACAAGTGCCAAATTCTGAGTCCATATGTCACCGAAGTCATGCAACATACAAACTAAATCCAAGCCATGTTTCAAGTCATGAGTCAAGCTATGAATTGATACAACAAATTGACACATAACCCATAGATCAACCACAGATCAAGCTGTATGTTGATACACCAAGCGTCTCATTAAGTCCCTTCTCATTCTATATTGATGCACCGTCAAATTTTCTCTGCTTCTCTGGATCAGACATATCTCCTTGGGATTTTATTTAGCCATAATTTTAGATCAAGCACTCTATGCCTGTGACCAGGAAGGTGTCAAGTCATGCTTCACGCTGGAAATATGATGGACAGATTACAAAATGTAATTTCAATATTGGAGCGATGAAAGCGCAAGAGATCACAGGTTTTGTTGGAAGGTTCAAGGAGGAAGTAACAAAGGCTTCATCCATTCAATTTCAGTGTAACATAAACACATCCAAGTCATATATTGATCGGGTTTTAGATGTTGAAACCTTTTCCATATTTAGTTTGGACCTGACAGGGTACTAGACACCCCAATCATTGAGGCAGGTTTCACTGGAATTGGTGTGGGTGCAACATATTATGGGTTATGACCAATTGTAGAGTTCATGACCTTCAATTTTTCCATGCACGCTATTGATAAAATAATAAATTCTGCAGCCAAGACATATTATATGTCTATAGGTCAAATTTTTGTTCCCATCATTTTTAGAGGACCAAATGGAGCTGCGACTGGTGTTGTTGTCAACAATTCACAGTATTATGCTGCATGATTATCATGGATTTCTGAAATGAGAAATTCCAGATCACAAGCTAGAAAGGTAACAGTTAGGAGGGTATTGGTTAATGTAAACATAGAAGAATCTAACACTCTATGCAGGATCATTGCTACTCTTCATAATTTTCTTCTCAAAGATAAAGACAGAGCTTTCACCAACACAAAAGGCGAAATTATAACCAGTTAGCTGATGAAAAGAAGACCTTTTACCAGCTAACTAGTAGATCGTAGGGCGAATTAGCTGGTGAAACTACAGAAAGAAAGTTTTGGAAAATTAAGCTGGAGCAAAGCAATTTTGGAGTGATTAAAAGGGTATGGGAGCATCGAAGGATTAATCACCAAATTATGAAATATTCATCTTCAAAGATTTTTGGAGATATAGGATGTGAATGCTTAAATGGTCAACTAAAACCTTGTTCACAGTTGGTGAAATATTTCAGCTACTGAAGACATCTGTCATCACATCTGAGACACATCAGAAGCACATTGAATAATATTTGACTGCCAATGTTATCTCCTGAAATGATTCATTCTGAAATTTATTTGAAAAACGATGCCTAATATTGCAGGGAACTTTTGACTACCTTTCCGATCTCTAAATGAAAATTTGAAAGAACAATTGGAAAGATTAGGATTTCTAGATGTCAATCGACTATTCAAGCGTGTAAAACGGACTCTCCACGACTGAGAAATTTGATTTTTCCCAAGGCAGTTTTCATTAAAACAAATCTGGGTTTTCACCAGCTTATTGGTTTTGAAATCCGCTAGTTAGTTGTTGAAAGCTTTCCTTTTCACCAGCTAAAGGGGCGGATTCAAGGAAAATTAGCTGGTGAAACCTGTTACATGGCAGCAAGGTCGTATTTTTGCCCAGATTTGACTTTTTCTCAACCAAATCTTTCAAGGTTGGTTTCTAAAGATGCATAATAATTAAATACATCAGATTTAAGGTTTTATCTTGATGTATTTAATGTTTAAGAAGGTGGAAAAGTGAAAATGGTGACCTAGTTCATG
>SNQJ01S0095028.1:28243-40114 GCA_010110895.2 Picea sitchensis
TTCAAATCTCTCTTGATATTGGAGGATTGTATCTTCCTCTTGGAGGTTTATCCCTCCCTTTACATTTGGAAGTTGTCGCTACCTTTGGAAGTCATTACTTTCCTTGAACAATAACTATTGATTATTTCTCATATATTGTGCAAGGTGTATTATGGTGTATTGGTGTAACTCTTATACTATTGTTCATTGCTCATTGGATATAGTAGAATGGTTTAATTTGAAAAAGGTTTTAAATTGTACTTGATACTGATTCATCTCCCTCTCAGTATCAACACAAATATATTTTCAAAGATTGACCTGAGGTCAGGATACCATCAGGTCAGAATCAAGGAAGAAGACATTGTTAAGACAACCTTTAGGACCAGGTATGGGCATTATGAATGTGTAGTGGTGCCATTTGGACTAACCAATGCACCAGATTTCTTTATGTGCTTAATGAATGGCATATTCAGAAATTATTTGGATAAGTTTGTCATAGTGTTCTTGGATGACATACTTGTCTATTCTAAGTCTGAAAAGGAGCATGAACATCACTTAAGACTGATATTGCAAGTGCCGAGAGAACATCAGTTGTATGCCAAGCTGAGTAAGTGTTATTTTTATCAAAAACATATCCATTACTCAGGACACATTATTTCAGAGCATGGCATAGCAGTAGATCCAGAGAAGATTGAAGCCATTAGAGGATGGTCGACACCTAGAAATGTGTCAGAAGTCAGATATTTTATGGGATTAGTTGGTTACTACAGAAGGTTCATAGTAGGTTTCTCTAGGATTTCTCATCACATCATTTTGCAAAAGAAGGGAACTAAATTTGAATGGACACCTAAGTGTGAAGATAATTGTAATCTGTTGAAGGAATTACTTACTAGTGCACGTGTTAAAGATTGTTGACCCAAATGAAAGTTTTGTGGTATGTATAGATGCATGTAAGGAAGGAATTGGGGGAGTCCTCATGCAAAATGGACATGTCATTGGTTACGAGTCCAAAAATCTTAAGGAACATGACAGGAATTATGCCACACATGACTTGGAGCTTGCTGCAATTGTCCACACCTTGAAGATGTGGAGGCATTACCTCGTGGGGAAGAGATTTGAATTAAGAACGGACCATATTGGCATGAGTATATTTTTGAACAACCAACCTTGAATGCCAGGAAAACAAGATGGATGGAATTTTTAAGTGAATATAACCTCGATATCAAGCATATAAAAGGAAAAGAGAATAAAGTTGTCGATGCACTTAGTAAAAGAGTGCATATCATGCATGCTACTCCTGTTAGTATGCATCAGTCAGACTTGAAGAGAATAATTTTAGATGATATTGTTACAGATTAGCATTACTTACAGGTAAAGGATATCTTACAACAATGAGATGTACAATAGAAAATAAATGGGTATGAGGTAAAGGAAGATGGATTACTTATGCATAAGAATATAATATATGTTCCTAGTTCTGAAGAACTGAGGAATTTGGTATTGAAGGAAATGCATGATGTTCCTTATGATGGACATCTTGGTTACCAGAAAATGATTACATCAGTAAGAAGCCAATTCTTTTGGTCAGGAATGAAAAAGGATGTTGTTGATTACATCGCTCGATGTATGGAATGTCAGAAGGTGAAGGCTAAGCATAGGCACCCAGCAGCTTTGTTGCAACCAATACCAATCCTAGAGAAGAAATGGGAAGTGATAACCATTGATTTCATAACTAAATTACCCAGGACAACAAGACAACATGATTCAATCATGGTAGTGGTTGACAAATTAACAAAGGCTTCCCATTTTGTTCCTGTAAAAACAACCCATACAACGACTAATATTGGGGAAATTTTCACGAGAGAGATTGCTAGGTTGCATGGGAAACCTAAGACAATTGTCTTGGACAGAGATACAAAGTTTACCTCCAATTTCTGGAAGGGATTGTTTAAAGGATTTGGCACAAATATAAACTTTAACACATCATACCATCCACAGTCAAATGGGAAAACATAGAGGGTCAACCGAGTAATTGAAGATATGTTGAGAATGTATGTGATGGATAAGCCATATAAGTGGGAAGATTACTTACACTTGGTTGAGTTTGCATATAATAATGGGTTTCAAGCTTCATTGAGAATGAGCCCATTTGAAGCCTTGTATGGTAGGAAATGAAATACTCCAGTGAGCTAGGACAACTCGACAGATAGATTGGTACTTGGGCCATAGTTTCTCAAGGATACAGAAGACCAGATGGTTAAGATCAAGCATAATTTAAAGGCATCTCGGGATAGATAGAAAGTTTATACAGATAAGAACATGACAAATAGAGAATTTAAAGTAGGGGAGCATGTACTTTTGAAAGTGAAGCCCAAGAAAATATCTTTGAAATTGGGTAGTTGTACAAAGCTGGAAGCCATGTTCTGTGGTCCATTTGAAATACTGGACAGAATAGGGTTAGTTTCATACATGCTTGCATTGCCTGCTTCCATGAATGTGCATAATGTATTTCGTGTCTCTTTACTAAATAAATATGTACATGATCCTAACCATGTTACTGATTGGCATATGATTCAGGTAGAGACAGAGGGAGACTTGCAGGTCCAACCAGTGCGGGTATTGGACAGAAAGTTCAAAATTCTCCGGAATCGAGCTATAGAGCTGGTAAAAGTTTAGTGGTCTTGCTACGGTCCTGAAGATTCTACCTGGGAGCATGAAGATGCCATGCGGGAAAAGTACCCATAATTTTTTGAATAAATTTTGAGATCTCGGTATCTATTTTGTATATGCACTGAGGACAATGCCAAAATAAGGGGGAGGGGATGTAACACCCCAGGTTTTGAGCCCCATATTAAATAATGTATTTTTTTAATTGGAAAGAGGCTAGAGGGCCCAAACACTTAAAAGAGGCCAGTGTGCCTAATAAATGTAATGTTTTGATCATTATTAATAATAAACACATAGTTGGATGCTAGAAAGACAAGGAATAGATTTATAGGGGGCTATGATTCCACAAGAGAGGGAGCTTGAGGGGATAAATGTTATTCCCTATTTTAATTACCCTTTTGTCTAAGGGATTGGATCAATTACGTGAGCTTCTTGGGGGAGGCCAGGAGGTTCTTGATTCCCCACGAAATACTTAAACCCACCCTTGGTCTATTGGGGGGTTGGTTGATTGCTTGTTTTCTCATTTTCTCTCTCGCTCCTTCATTCACTTATGCGTTCATTCAATTGATCATTGGTTCATGCGTTCATTCTCTTGCTCACTCGTTCATTCACCACATCCTTACCTATCACTCATTGATCCATCCTCATTCGTGTCTTGGCTTGGGAAAGGGAAATGAAATGTCGAAGAGTAGCCATGATATTGTTGGATGTAGTGGTTGCTGGTGTAATCCATCCATGACTTGAGGCCTACATGTCTAAGATGTGTTGGCCTGTGTCTAGCCTTGTTCACAACTGCGAGTCCTGAGAGTTCCAGCATTGAGACTCTGGACCAGTTGCGCTGGAGCCCTGGAAGGAGAAGGACTGGCTGAGGGACTGCGTGGTAGAGAAGGGTGGAGGTCCATTCTCTTGGGTGGTGTAGGCTAGGTAGAAGAGAGTTGGGTACTTGGATTTCTTTGAGTACTGGGAAATACTTTGAGAGCTTGAGTGTTGACTAGTTTGGGAATCCAAGTAACAATCTAGAACCATCCTTGTGGATTCATAGCCCTAGCTTGGGGGTGACACTGTTGTTGAGATTTGGAAAAATAGTGTCTATTGTTGGGTGGAACGTCCTTAGTCTGCAACCAGTTGGTGTCATATTTTAAAAATATAAATTCTCTCTGTTATGGTATTATTTACCTTTATATGAATGTATTCTGCTATGTATTTATTTATCATTTAATTAAATCTTTAGAATATGCATGCTTGCTGGTTATTGTTGTGCATGTCATTAGATATTTTATTTTATGCATCCTTATTAATTTAAAAAAAAGGGTATCGGTAAGAGAAAGAAGTCCAAGGGTGGGCTTGAAGGTAGCGTACCCCGGCCTGTGGGTGGTCGGGAATGTTACACAAACTCTCATAGAGTACCCGATGGCCCTAAGTTTGATGTTTGTATCTTTGAATTTGCACACGGGTATCTACAAGTACCCTAACCTCCAACCCTCCTCTTTAGCAGTTCGCGGCGCCTTTCTACCAGTTCATAGCGCCAAATTCAAACATGAAATGCACACTTCGAGGAAACTGTTAGGAAATCTATGACATAATCCATGGAAAGTTGGTTAAAGATGGTGCTGAAAACAATGAAATCTCCTTTGTCATGATCTTTTAATACAATGATGCCAAATGATGACAAATGAAAGTACTTAGAGTATGCTGTGAAATTCTCCTAGTGAGTTGGCAGTGCATACACCCAACTTTGACTTGACACTTTAAATGGATAGATGGTGACAAGGAGAACCAATTCTATGTGTTAACACATACTAATAATTCTTTGTCCATGTCGGGGACCTTTAATATCGACGTTGTCGTTAACAACTCCTTAAGCTTTTGAAATGATTCCGCACATTTCTCTATCCATACGAACTTCTTGTTTTCCTTATGCAATTTCGTGATTGGATTTTTTATCTTCGAAAAACCTTCGATGAATCATCGGTAATATCTTGCTAAACCCATAAAGCTATGTACTTCATGTACGTTCGTCGGTGTTGGCCATTCCATAATAGCCTCTATGTTCATTGGATCCACTACGATACCTTCTCCAGATATAATATGTCCCCAGTAATGGATCTTTGTCTAGTAAAAAGAACATTTTGACAGTTTCTCATATAATTTGTTTTCTCTTAGACATTGTAAAACCAATCTCAAGTGTTCGTCATGCTCTTCTCTTGTCTGAGAATAAATAAATATATCATCAATGAATACTTGAACGAACTTGTCTAAGTATTCACGAAATACCACATTCATCAAACTCATGAATACTCTTGGGGAATTCATCAATCCAAATGGTAAAACAATGAACTCATAGTGTTTGAATATCATCTTAAATGCAGTCTTAGCGATATATTCTTCCTTAATCCATAAATTATGATATCTTGATCTCAAATCGATCTTCAAAAACATTGTTGCTTCCTTCATATGATCAAATAAATTGTCTATTCTTGGAAACCGATATTGATTCTTTATCGTCGCTTTGTTCAATTGATGATATTCAATATAAAGTATCCACGATCCATCCTTCTTTCTCACAAAAATAACTGGTACACCCCACAACGATACGCTTGGATGCATAAGTCCCAAGTCCAACAATTCCTTCAATTGCATTTTCAACTCCTGCAATTTCGGCGTCGACATCTAGTATGGAGTTATTGCAATTGGTTTCGTTCCAAGTTTGAGATCTATAGTAAACTCCAATTTTCTTACTAATGGTAAACTTGGTAATTCCTTTGGAACAACGTGTGCAAACTCTGATACTACCGAAAGGTTTTCTAATCCTTCCACGTTGCCCTTTTCATTTAGTGCTAAGATTTCATATAGCTTGCATCCCTTGCACATACTCTTCTATAGTTGTAGGGAAGAAATAAACCTCAAGTAAACTCCTTGGTTTCTTCCTACAATCACTCTATTCTATCCTAAATCATCTGTCAAACTTAATCGTTTCGTCTTACAGTTAAGTATCGCATCATACGATTCCAACCAGTCCATGTGTATCACTATGTCATAAGATCCTAAGATCATGACATATAGGTTCACCTTCATTACAAAATAACCCAAGTTAATGCTACAATCCATTACCTTTCCTCCAACTTTATGTTTGACACCCGATGCCATTTCTATGTATCTGAACTTGTTTTTCTCTACTTTCTTTACCTTAATTCTCTTTAGCGTTGTACTAGAAATAAAGCTCTTTATATATATTGGATCTATGAAAATACTAAAGGTTTGATTGGTGATCATACCTGACATCTCGAGCATAGTGGATTGGTGCTCATCCTAGTGGTTGTTCATTGCTGCATGTATCCTGTGGGCCTTTCCAAAATATCCAACTATAGTGGGTCTTGATGATTCAACCGCTCTAGCCTTCTCAATCAAGAAATCTCATTAGTAAAGTGGCTCTCCACATGTCCAACATCCAATATTCGATCCAGTGCTCTTGGTCCATGAAGTGGAAGTTGTTGGTCTAGCAGTCTATGATCCTGGTCTATTATGTTGAATAGGTATAAATTGTTGTTGTTGCGAACAATGTTGTTTTCACTGCTATGGTGCTCTATTAGGAGTCCTCTGCTGAGGAATATATCATCAAGGTGTCGATAACATAGGTCCTCTAAATGTATCTCGATGCCCAGAAGTTTTTCATGTTGGTGTCTAATGTTTCTATGTTATCGATGTCCCTTGTCTAGTATGTCTAAGAGGAGTCCTGGCCATACCCCCACTATTCATCTCTTCCTCAACTATGAGGGCCTTCTGAACTGCATCATGTAACATCTAAGTCATTAATATCCTCACCTTCGCACAAATGTTGAAGTTAAGGCCAAATAAAAACTTGTTTACATTTAACTTCTTTGTGTTTATATGTGGAGCATACCTCAATACCTCCATGAACCTGGCCTCATACTTCCACACCCTATGACTTCTATGTCGTAAGGCATTGAACTCATTAAGTTGATGATCAATGAATTCATCTGAAAAATACCTCTCCCATAACCATTCCTCAAACATATCCCGTGACATGTCTTTGACGACCATGTTTACTTGAGGTAGGAGCATGTTCCACCATAGAAGAACACTCCCATTCAACTAAAATACCACCATGAAAACTTTCAAGTTGGAGGTGTAATTGCAAAGTGCGAAGCACATCGCCATGTTCTCCAACCATGCCTCGGCGGCTAGCCATCTGTGGCACCCCATAACTCGGTAAATTTCACCTTCTCGAGTTCTCTATGTATACTACTACTATGAGTTGGAGCACACTGTGAAACCTCATTAGGAACAAATGCTTTACCCTCATCTCGGTCTAGGTGGTTGATCAACGCCTCATGATGATATTAATGTAACTCATAAGCCATCGGTCGTCGAGTAAGTAATCATAACTTGACTACACTCCTTTGTAATAGAGCCTCTTTAAGACTAATCATTGAATGATTAATTGGACTGTTATAAATTTTAAATTAGAACTTGGGCTGGCTACCAACTGATCACAAGGATTAATAACCCTTTCGTATCATTAATTATAATCTCGACTATCAATTCTCAGTAATCGTTTCTTTACATATCACACATGATAACATGATTCATATCATTTTAAAAGAAAATGTCGTAAACTTCAATACTGGTGGTCTTTTTAAATTCAAGGGAAAAAATATTACATGAACATAAGTGAATTTGACCAATACCACTGGAGTACGAAGAAGGAAATAAATTCTACTGAAGTAGAGTATTAAACATGAACTACAAATTACGTAATCTAGTCGATAATTACCACCTTCCATGTTATGATTCCAGTACGAGAAGAATGATTTATTGTGAGCGACAATAAGGAATTACAGATAAAATTTCAATCATGATTAGGGCCCAATCATGAAATTAACGAACAGATGAACCGCAAGTGTGTGATAATTCCCAACTGCAATCTATACTTCGTAACCAATCAAGATTTTTCTAAGAGGAGAATATTCATTCTTTGGTTAAGTAAAGTCTAAGTTATAATAATTGACTTGAGAAACCAATGGTATTAACTCTCTCTATTCTGTAATAATTTGAATACGTCAATGATCTAGGTGACTACAAAACTCAAATAAAGTTCACAAGGAAGCGAGAGGTCAACGAAATTGTGATGTTGTCATAATAATAACTAAATCAAATATCGAATGGAAGTGAGACTTCCAGTGCGACTAGAGAGAGGAGAAGGAACTACGAGCCCGATCAAATCATCAACGATGACTACAATGTATGTTCTTATAGTGAGTAAAACAAATATGACAGGTTGGTTTTGGATATAAAGCTTAAAGGTTCTTTACGGAATTATACATTATAACAACAACAATTAACTTGGAAATGTTGGGAGGGATTGGGTCCCTTTTATTTGAACAACAAGAAACAATTTTCAAGTTCAATAAAATTAAGGATAGCTTCTAAAGGTTGTACAACTAACCCGGTTTTAATCCATGAGTAAATCAATCAACAAGCAGACATTACCAAAAACAAAAATGAAAAGATATCGATTTTACCCAAATTCTTTTTCTATAAATCTCATATGATGTTCAACTTAAAATGAGGATCGAATATTTAAACTTAGTTTTTAATACATGGCTACGCAGTAATATAACAAGCTATAAAATTGATTCAATATAATCATTTAAATGCCAGGATTAGCCCCAAAGCAGTAATCGAAAAAGAACATGTCTATTTATAAGTAATATGGCATCACAATGATAGATAAATGACTCATATATTGTTTCATGTTTAACAATTCAGTGCAATACTTGTTTATGAAGCCCTTAAGTAAGTACATCACATAAATGTAATATAATCGTTCATAAATATAAATCTTATACACATATATCAATTTCAGAAATTCAATTGCCTAATTCATATTTTCTTTAGGAACAAAACATATGATCAATAATTTTACAATAATATTATTGAACAATCGAGTATTGTAACCAACTGTAGATGATTGATCCAACTCAATCTCACATGTCTCTTTCTTTCCTTGTTGCTTGCTAACATCACAACTTCATCGGTACCTCCCAGCCAATGCTAGGGGTACTCTTATTCCACCTTATCCCCCCCTAGCCGCAAACGGGCCACACACAAGAACCAAAAAACAATAGCTCCAAGTTTTCCTCGCAAGGAAGAGCTTCCACTCCTTCTCAAGCTTGAAATCCCAACTCTCACAAGTAAAACATGGTCAAGCCAAATTTTGGCAACATAACAATACTATCAAAAGTGGGATCCATTTCCCTTATACCACATTTGTTTTATAGAAAAAACCCCAATGACACATGTCCTCATGAAAAAATAATTATCTTTTTCATTAATTTAATTAGGATTATTCACCCACACACTTGTCACACTCTCCCCAACTTGCACAAGTAATTACTCTTTTTATTTTATTTAAAAAGCCAATTTCACCCACATTCCCCAATGTGCTCCTATTTTCACTCTCAGTTGTCCCTTTGTTCCCCAAATTCTCATTTAATGAGTGTCTCCTAACTAGATCTTAGTTAGAGTTGGATTAGGAGTCTTCTTCCAGTTAGACTTAGTGGTAGTTTGACTTAATATATTATTCTATGTATACACCTATTCTCTCAAGTTATTATTTATTTCTATTTTAAAAATCCCTTTTATTAATTTCATGCACACATGTGCATTTTGTCCACCCTTTAAATTATTTTATTCTAACAACGTCTAACCGTTTAAATGTTTTCTAGGCCACCTAGAATTGTCGACCCATGTTTTAATTATGCAATGTTCCCTACAAGACGCACCTATGTTCTCCAAGGGTGCCACATGCCTTTGACTAATTTTTGGAAGTTTGTTCGATCGACATTGTGAGAGACTAAGTGCTTCTAAGGAATCAGGATTCTACCTTATTGCACGCCCCTTAGAAATATTCATGAGAGACTATCTCAGTATACCCTCACAGCTTCATGTAACTCTCTAACTAGGTAATCGTTAACCTACAGTTCAGGTCACGACGAGAGTGCTAGTAGGATGTGACAGGTATGTTGCCACACTTCTCCCTCAAATGTCTGGTTTTCTGTGCATGGACCCTTTACTCCTTATGTGATTCGGATTAGCAAGCATCGTCAAGCCTGCATCTACTGAAAAAAATAGTGTCAATAATCCATATACATAAATCATATTGTAATCAATCATATGTCACATGTGCGTAAAATGAAACACTCAAACAAATACAATCCACTCCCTGACTCAATCCGGAGTCCAAGGGAGTCCATTGATGCCATCAACATCCATAATCTGTCATGTTTCCTGCACACTCAGGAAAACTTGTCAATATCATCTGTCAACACATATACATCAAAACAAAAATAAGTCACAATACATCATCATCATCATATATAACCCATAATCGAAACAAAATCATAATGTACCATAACTAGATCACTTGCATGCAAGTGTCCTAAAAGAATAAGTTAATAAAAGTGTGCTCAATAGAATGGGATGTTACAGGGGGGAATTGAAGAATAGTCATGAGGAGGAGGAACCAAAGAAGAGGGCGCAAATATTGGAATATTAGAGATGGTAGTTGAACTCTGAGCAGGAAGAAACCCAAACGCGACCTAGATGAAGGGTTGTGACTCCAATGTCTTTGGAATAGGAAACCCACACTGAGAGAAGAGGGCATCAAGGGACTGTGTAGCAATGAATAGAATATTCCGTGCAGAGTTTATTCCACTAAGAAGAAACTTGGAAAAATCATGGAGGCCTTGACTTGGTGGGTAAAAAAAGGGGATTTATTCCGTTGACTGCATGTGAAGGAAAGTGGCCTTCACGCCTAACCCAAATTTTTACTTAGAGACTTAAGTTTCCCTGGTGATATCATGGTATGGCATGGGGGTGGAATATTATAGAGATCATAATGCAACATAACCTACAATTGCATGGAAAAGTGCACACCCTCAGTCAGTTTGGTCTAGACAACAATTATAAATAGATAAGTATTTACTTATGTCTTGTATGTTCAAATGTTCAAATGATTACACATGTTTTTCACTTCATGAAGTTGCATGGTTCATAAGTAGGGTGGAAGGAATGTTTAATCTTGTAATTCCTTATATCATGGATAATTTTATGTTGGTTATCTTATTTTGGATATATTCTCAGAAAACCTGTGTCTCATGGAAAAAAACCCTGTGAATGGTATGAACAAAATAGGATTTAATTTAACCAGGAATGATATTCCCTTCAAATCTCTAGATTTTTAATTCTGGCCATGGTAAATTTAAACCAAGATGTTTCCCTACTCAACCTTTGAAATCCAATTGTAGAAGATCAAGGCTATTGGATCTTTCTTTCCTTTTTATTTTTTAGTGGAGTGCTCTAGGCAGAAAGCCCAAAATCCAGAATTCTTGAGAGGACTGATACCCAAAGTTTCATTTTTGTAGAATTCTCGAGCATGGGAACTCGTATGTGAAACTTTGAGGTGGAACTGTGAGGATGGAACCTTGATGTGGGACCCCAAAACTATCAAAACCCTTATCTAGTTCACAGAGCTAAGCGAGGATTCGACGAAGCCATGTGAAGGCCTTTGGAGCGAGAACCTAAAGTTAGGATAACCCTTGATGTGTTTAAGCTCGGTGACAGAACCTTATAGTGGAACCTTAACCATTTTCATGGAAGGAATATTCCACATGGAAAGGATAAGTGTCCATCTATGGTAAATTTTGGACAAGGAGAATATTCGTTAAAGGTCAAGCACTTCTAAGCCCGAAAGGAACGAGGATAGTCGATCATACTCTATCTCAGTCACTAGATATCTCGGGAAAACATGTTCGAAAGGATTCATTCCAAAATTCCAAGAGTGACTTTGTACTCTGAAGAGGTGCATATGATCAATTTAACTGGTGAGCACCTTTTAACCCGAAATGGACAAAAGTCTTTGGATTGAACAAATCTCGATAGTCTGATCTGTCAGACAAACATGTTCCCTCAAAAGGGTCAGGTCTGGAAAATAAATCCATGTTAGAAAATGGTGACGTAAGTGTCATGTCATTCAGGTGATAGATGCCAACATATGGAAGTCAGGTACAGGTACATTAGGTACATGTCAACAAGGGACAGGTGAGCCAGACATCACCATATGGAAGTCAGGTACATGTGGAACCCGCAATTGCCAATGGTAAAGGTAAAGAGGGATCGACCAAATTCCAAGGATGAATCTCA
>SNQJ01S0095029.1:21621-31907 GCA_010110895.2 Picea sitchensis
AAAGGACGTAATAATAATCGTAAGGGTGGGAAGAATAATAATAAACCCAAGGACAATGGTAATAATGAGAGGACGAATAACAATGATGGTGAGGGAAAGAAAGAAAGACGTAAGGTGAAATTTCCTTGTAAGATTTGCACAGATGATAATCTTACTCATTTATGCCCCAAACTTGTGGAAGTTGCGAGGATCTTATCTCTATCGCCCGCCGTATTTACAAACCCTTTCCCACATAACCAGCACATGGCCTCAAGCTCCTCGAATGCCGGAAATTTTTCTGGTGGGATTCAAAACCCACCGGCACAAGACGGTGACCATTTTTGCATCAATATGATCAATTCTCAGGTTAATGTAGCCACCCGATCTCGCGATTACAGTTCTCCATAAACTGTACCTAGTCTATGATCTCCTCCTCCTCCAGAGACTCCCTTGCATATCAAAAAAATAGAGCCACCTCCTTGTATTCTGAAATGAGTACTCAATCGTTCTACCCACAATCTAAATGCTAGATCTTCCCAGAATTACTCTATTGTTGAGGACCTGGGTCAAACCCCTTGTGCGATGTCGGCTCTGGAGATACTCCAGACGTGTCCTTCACAGAGGAATCCCATGATATATGCGTTAGAATCTCTAGACCCCAATGGCTCGAAAGTTATCAAGTTTGACATCACATATGTGAAGCCTCGCTTGCCTTACCATGTTGCATTCCAAATCCACGTGGGTTACTCGAAGTATACCATCAAGCTTGTGTTTGATGATGAAGGCGCTGCAACTTGTGTGATGTCCCTGATCTATTGGAAATCTCTCAGCTCTTCGACTCTCTCTCAGTGACCATGTTGAATTATTTTGATGGTCGTTCCTCCTACCCTCATGGTATTCTTCCTGCCTTTCTGGTACAGTTAGGTGGGAAGACGGTAGAGGTGGATTTCGAGGTGGTTGATGCACCCCTCGATTATAACTTGTTACTAAGATGCAATTGGACTTATGGTATGATTGTCGATGTATCATCCATCTTCCGCACTCTTTATTTTTCTCACGATGGGAAGATCATGACAATCAACCAGTTGTCCTTTGCGTATGCTAGCCCCAGTGCATCTGTTGGACTGTCAATCCCCGTGGTCAACAATTCTCAGTCGGCAACTGAGAATATCAGTGTCGGAATGTATTCATACCTTATGGGTACCTTCAACTTCATGGCACTAATTCACCATGTTTACGCCATGTCCAGCAGGCTCGTTTCGTCAGAGAGGTATGTTCCTTTCCACACTTCCTATTTTAATGATCCATGGACCCTACCTTCCTCAGCTACGTCTTGTGAAGTTCAGTCGCATGCTGGAATGTCCATGCCACTATCGGCAGCAGAGATAGTGTATCAAGTTGTTCTTGACTCTTCCGTCGATCCTGATCCTATTACCTCACAAACGGACGAGGAGGATCCTATTCTTAAGACTGTGTGAGACACTTCGTCATCTTGTTCACATGACTTCCTCGATGAGACTTTTCTCTCAAATGAAGCTATCATCGAGGCCATGAATGGTTATGAAAAACCTTGGGATGATATGCATCATCGCTCTTATTTTCTCCCAGAGCTTGCTAGAATCGAACAAGATGACTTTCGATCTACTATGAGTGAGATAGTCAGTCACGTCATAGTTTCACTTGATACACACGACATTTATGTCGAAGGAAGTATGGTGAGTATCTCTCCTACCGTCATGATCGATATCTCTCGTACATCTGGAAAGACTGAAAATGTACACATCAGTGCAAATTGTTCACCAGAAGAAATCATGATCTACATCGATCTCTTCAAGAAATTTCGAGATGTATTTTCTTGGTCATATGAAGAGATGCCAGGAATCGACCCTCAAATTGTCAAGCATGAGAATAAAACTTACCTGGATGCTAAGAATGTTCGACAATGTCTTTGAGCTATCAATCCTCGGAAGGCCCCTGCTATTAAGGCAGAGGTAGAGAAATTGCTTAATGTTGGCTTTATCTACCTGGTTCCCTTGACTGAATGGGTATCCAATCCCGTTCCTATGAATAAGAAGCAAGAAACCATCCATGTATGAATGGATTTCCATGACCTCAACAAATCATGTCCTAAAGACAACTTCCCGACACCTTTCATCAATCAGATTCTCGACGAGTGTGCGGGAAGCGAAGTTTTTTCTTTCATGGATGGATTTTCAGGTTATAACCAAATTCAAATTAAACCTGAGGATCAACATAAGATGGCATTTATTTTTCCTCGGGGTAATTTCACATACCAAAAGATGCCTTTCAGCCTTAAAAATGTCGTATCAACCTTCCAACGTGCTATGACCTTCGCATTCCATGATCTTAAGCATATAGTCAAATCTTATCTTGATGATATTGTTGCTCACTCTCGTAAGAGAGTGGGTCACCCTAAGCACCTTCGGCTAGTTTTTGAAAGATATCATCATTATAGAATCCGTTTGAACCCTCATAAATGCATCTTTTGCATTAGGTCTGGATGTCTTCTAGGATTTTTAGTCTCTGATACCGAGATCATGGTAGATCCTTTAAAGGTTGAGGCAATACTTCAATTGCCTCCCCCACACACAATTCGACAACTTCAAGGTTTACAGGGGAAAGATAAAATTTTACGTCGGTTTATAGTAAACTATGCCAATATTACTAAGGGTTTCATGCGTCTTTTTTAGAAGGACACCCCTTTTATCTAGGATGAGCGAGCCCATGAATCCTTTGATGCTTTGAAGAAATCCTTGGTATCGACGCCTCTGTTGAGGTCTCCTGACTACAGTAGGGATTAATTTTTTTATGTCGCCACGTCCAAAGAGACGATTGATATGGTTTTGGTTCAGGAGGATGATGAGCTCCACGATCACGTCATCTACTATCTTAGTCGAAACTTAGTCAGTCCTGAACTCAAATATTCTCACGTTGAAAAGATAGCTTTGGTTGTCATCCACCCAGTCCAATGATTACGCCATTATATATTACTTTGAAAAAATATTGTGGTTGTCGATGTCAATCCATTTCAAGACATCCTTACTAGGCGTATCATAGGGGGGAAATTCAATAAATGGATTGTCATTTTACAAGAATTTGATCTCAATTTCACTTCTGCGAAATCCAAGAAATCACTAGTCTTTGCAGATTTAATATTCGACTTCCCACAATTGGATGAGGATTTTATTCATGTTGATTCTTTTGTGGATGAACACATTTTCCTTGTCTCGTCGTCTGACCCTTGGTATGGAGACATTGTTCTCTATCTTCAAACTTTGAAGTTCCCTCAGCATCTCTCGCAAGATGACCGACGACGTATACGATACCAAGCTAAGAATTACCTTATCGTCAGCGACACTCTGTATCATCGAGGAATAGACAATATCATGCATCATTGTTTAACTCACGAAGAAGTTGAGTCAGTTCTAAATGATTTCCACAGTGGGGCTTGTGGTGGTCATCTATCCGGGCTTGTGACAACCCAGAAAATTGTGTGAGTCGATTATTTATGGCCATCTATATTTAAAGATTGCATTTAAGTGGTTAAGAAGTGTCACCCCTGCCAGGTGTTCACTCAAAAAATGTGCTCTCACACAGCCCCTCTCCATCCAGTCATTACCGTCGATCCCTTCACCAAGTGGGGGGTGGACTTTGTGGATTGAAACCCAACTTCGGTTGGGGGGCATTAGCACATTATCGTGGTTGTAGACTACTTTAATAAGTGGTTTGAGGCCATCCATACAGTTAAATGTGACAGGAATATTGTCGCCTTCTTCGTATTCAATCAAATTATCGCCAGGTTCAGTATCCCATGTGAGATTTTCATTGATCATGGCAGTTGCTTTCAGAATGAAATGATGGAAGAGATAGAATCCAAGATAGGGTTTAAGCATGGTCATTCTTCCCCTTACTAGCCCCAGGAAAATGGATAGGTAGAGTCCGTCAACAAGTCTCTCAAGAACATTTTGCAGAAAATTGTTAGCTAGAAAAAATCTAACTGGCATATTATGTTATATCCCGCTCTTTGGGCATACTGAACCTCGGTGAAGATTGGCACTGGATTTTCTCCTTTCTAGTTAGTACACTGTGTGGAGTCGATCTTAACTATTGAATGTGAAATCCCTTCTCTTATATTGGTATTTGCGCTCCTCCCTAACACTTATGATCTCGAGTGACGCCTCGTACACCTAGAGAGCCTTAACGAGTAGCGTCAAGATGCCTCTACGGATATCGAGGCAAATAAAATACGTCTCAAGGTCCAATATGATAAGTATGTCTATCCTCAATTGTACGCTGAGGGTGACTTGGTCCTTTTATATGATCAAGCCAAAGAACCATTGGGGATAGGCAAGTTCAAACCCATGTGGCACGGTCCCTATATCGTGTGACGTGTCTCAAAAAAAGGAGCCTATGAATTAGAATATTATGAAGGGAACATGTTGGTCGAGTCCAAGAATGGGCTCTAATTGAAAATATATTACACTTGATCCCCAAGCTTGGGTGTAACTCTTTGTATACTAATGTAATTTAGTGTATATATATTTTTCCTTTATTTTTTGTCTTCATCTTACTTATCAAGTTTTCCCTTGGTTGGAAGATGTCAGCGGAGTCTTCGGTCTACTTAGGATTCGCAGACGGATCCATTCGTCATACACGGAACTTGGCTTCCACCGCTTGGGTGGTTTACTCACCTGAGGGTCTACTGGTGTCTTCAGGTGGTGTATGCCTAGGGCTATCCACGAATAATGTGGGCGAATATAGCATCATTATAGAACTTTTGCGCGATGTCATTTCACATGGTATTCACTCTTTAGAGGTTCACCTGGATTCCCAATTAGTATTATGTCATTTGAACGACAGTTACCATGTGCGCGACCCTACATTACCCCGACGATTCCTTCAGGTACTCCTTTTAGAACGACAGTTTGATTTAATTACTTATCATCACATACCTAGGATTTCTAATTATGTATCTGATGCTTATGCTAACTTCATTTTAGATTGGCATTTGTCACATAACTAAAGAAAATAAAACATTCTCATAAATGTACACGTTGTAATATAAGTAAATCCAAAGAACCATCTTTTATATATATTTCAAAAAATATGATGTTTATAGTACAAAATTGGGGCCAACACTCTCCATACACATATACAGCCGATAATACAAAATCCATGACATCTACGCCTGTGGCGCTGGATGTGTGTCATGATAACAACCTACGGCGTTTGTGAGATGCCGAACGAGTCTCACCCAATCTCTAGGCATGCCAACCACCTGTCGTTGCATGGCCTCCGGCAAATCCTCTACCTGAACCATCGGAATCCTATGTGTCAAACGAGACAGGTTTCCATGCATGTTTTGAAGGACTCTCTTTGCTTCTCCTCCCACCGCCTCATCTCCCTGGTGCCTCTGATGATGTCATGGAAGCCCGTCTGTCCATCGAGGACCTATGTCTGCATCACACACGTGTCTAGTTAGTACTTAAACGTCATCCAAAAATATTATTTTTTTCCTATACAAAAATACAAAAAAATGAAATATTTAAAAACTTTGACATACCTATGTCCCCGTAGGTGGTCCCTGGTGGAAATGGTGTGTCATGGTCCCCTCTGAAGTCGATCCCTACATAGGGGTAGTCATCCAAAGAAATGACCTGATGTCCACCCGTAAAAGAAATCATCATTGTAGGGTGTGGGCACCCTACCTCCCCCCTGCCATCTCATCACCTCGGTCCACCATGCCATGGATGGATCGCGAGGTCCTCGAGGAATTATCTCAACTCTAGGTTCCAAACCTGGAACAAGCTTGAAGAAAAATCTACACAAGATGGATGCAAACCCAAAGTTCCTCTTGTCACTATGTTTGCATTCTGTCGACTAGCTCTTCATAATAGCCAGTAGCGAGGTGCACCAATCGTACACTGTGGGTCTCAAACACTCTACAAAGTAGAACATAAGCGGCCTCGATTCCTAGTGCAACGACGATTCTATGATTCGGGTCAAAACGAAGACAACAATCTTGATGCTTGGATTGTTTATCACTCGGATGGGGAGTTGACTCCTGAACTTCTCGGTCCCTTCTATACAGTGAGTGTCTATGTACTCTTCTATATTCATACCACTCCCAACTCCCCGGTCTTTGAGGTTCACCACCTCACCCCAATGCGACAACCCCATCAAGAAATATATATATCCTCAACTTCAATCCTTAATGGTTTACGATCAAGGTTGAAGCTCTCACTGTCTAGATCCCAGTAATCCACGAGAAACTGTAGCAACCTCACTTGGGCCCTCATCCCTTTGAGTTCCCAAAACTTGTACAACCCGCATATTTTCAATGCCATTTGGGCCCCCGGATCTCTTTCCACAGCAATATCTACCTCCTCATGTTCCCTTTCTCTCCATTCTAGCACCATCATGTGAGAGAAACATCACTTTTTTAGTTATCAACCATAAAAAACTTTGTTTGCGGACATATACACAGGTAGCAGCATTCACAATCGTGTATAGGGCTGAGTATACGTTGGTTTTATTTTACACAGTCGCGTATAACCACGCGTATATGCAACTCAATGAATAGTAGCCCAAGTACACCTAAATCTTTAATTTGTGCTTTAAATAACTTAAAATTTGAAACCTAAATACAAAATGTAATCCACTAGAAAGGAAGAGGAGGGGAAGAGTAATTACCTGGTCCAGACGGTCGTCGATTTCATCACTTGATGTTCCCACAATCACCAGTTGAAGATTGGAGGTAATTTGGTCCAAAATTCACTATTTGGGTAAAAAAGTCAACTGACATAGTAAATTTTGGTTTTTGTTACTATTTATAGTAGTTTTTACCCACTTTACATAGTTTCGGATCGTATTTTCTCCTAATGGACTAATACAGCAGTGGATTGAGTTGGTTTTTTTAGTTTTCGCCAGGGATTCTTGCAGTTTTTAGCGTTATGTTGACCGTTCGTAACTACGGACAGGTATTTTCGCTACCCAACATATTGGATAGGTATACATTCCATCATGCACACTTTCATTGTCCTATAACTGTCACTCATATGCCTTAGGTACGAACCGATTTTTTAGCGACGAAGAACCCTCCATATTCTATAAGACGTGTCGTTATCAAATAGTAGAGACTTACCAAACATGGGTACACTATTTAGATCCTCTGCTCCATTTGGTTCCCATGCAGAGATTTTTTACGTAGAACCGAGAGTCCCTTATAGCTAATACATGACTTTATGTTGAGCCCCATTTCTCACTCATAAACATGTTGACCTATACCTAAAGTACTCCCATGAGAGTTTGATTTAAGCTCTTTTCCAACTCGTTTTCAAAAAGAGAAAATATCGTTGAGTGAACTTGTCTCTTTCACACTCGTAAATTGGATTTGAAAGGACGTCTATTTATTACAATTTTATTCATTTTTCACACCAAGTAGACTAAGATTATGAAAAGGGACATTTTTTGGCGTTAAGTTGTGATTTCATCTCATGCCCTTGCTTGCAGTATTGAGCCTATGGTCGGTTCTCGCTTTGTGTTATAAATTGTTTGCCTCAGCAGTTTTTCATCCTCAACCAAGTAGAGCCTCGTTTATATCCTTTGTAACTTGACACCCTATGCCCAGGAGGGAACATTCCCCCAAGTTTCCATCTCCCGCATGCACCTCCTTGCATTGAGCATAGGTATGTTCCACTGTTGGAACTAGTTTTGCTTACTTGCAACGCTCGTTTCCTCCTCTATATCATAGCATTCATTTGACTATGAAAAAACAAAAAATATGGGGGAGAAGGGACTATTATCTTATATTGGCAATAGTTGTGTCGCCTTTGAACATAGCACAAAGTTTTTGAGCCCACTTTTCATCATAATTTTGGGTTTAGCATGGCCTTAGGAAGTTGAGCTTGTTACAGAGAGTTTAATCCCCCGACGGGTTACTCTTCCAGTCCCTATGGAGAGTTTGATTAATGCCTCCTACATCTCATGGTTTCATCATTGAGTCTATGCTGCCAGATTCTTCCATATGTCTCATGCTCTTGTTCAAAGGATGTCTACCAACATGTGTCGTCCATTCCTCGGAACTCCTGAATTTGCATGTCGGCCATACCCTCAGTTTGTCTCAGAATCACATGAAGTTGTAGTCCTATTATGCACCCTGGTCCTACTTTCCTCATTGGTAGGTAACCTTGAACCCAACAACTGACATTTGATCATTGGTCATTGACTGGGTGGTTTCCCTTGTGTTCGACGGAAAGACATATATTCACACATTGGGATTCGTGTAGTGTCTTGGATGACATTAGCCTTATTGGTGGTTTTCTCGCCTTTGTCAACAGTTTTCCTCATTAGCTTCTATTCAGAGGGTCTTTTTCGTGTACTGCTTGCACTTGGAACATGCGAAAGACACACAGGGTCATTGGTTCGTGAACATGTTCTTCGTCTGATTTCCTCCAAATCATGAAGCTCATGCTTTGTACCTCATGTTGAATGATGAGAGATGTCTTAACGCTCTCCTTTCAGCTGATCTCCTTCCATCGACTTCAGATCATCTATTCTGGAAATAAGACCTAGAGTCCTATGAGTACCTAGAGGCTTGCAGTCATTAGTGGAAGGTTCTCTCACCAACGATAGTTGGGAATGCATCAATGTCTCATTATCTATGTATTCTTCAAGTGTTCGACCCCGAATCCTTTATTTACACTTGTAAGAATGTACTCGGTGCCTTGATAATACTTTCATCATCGGTAGGTTCTCTCGTGTTTGTTAACGGTATACCTCAATGATCGTTAATCAAACGAAGTCTCATTGTGTTCGAACTCAACTCCTTTATTCACACAATGTATACTTGCACCTTTGGCAGATTGTGTAGAAGACTTGAAGACATCAATATGTAGCCGCAGATTTCCTGAATTGTTGCTACATTTTCATTGGACCAGTCCGTGTGTGACTTTAATGATCATGGGAGATCAGATTGTACTCTATTGTATACAGATATCTTCAGATTGATTTTGAGATTGGTTTTACTGGGCCTTGTTCGTGACTATGAAAACCTTTGGCATGTAACCGCATTTGTATTTTCCTATTCATGGCCATGGAAAGTTGTTTGGTACATTTTCGCATGGATCTACAGTGTAATTTAAATTGGCATCCATGTATGCAAAGTCAGTATAGATTGTAATGAGCAACTATTTTTTCCAGCCGAGTTCCCATTACTCCACTTCTGGGATTTTATAATGTATTTCGGCCATCGCAAATACTCCTATGACCTCACACGTTAGGGGGCAACTGTTATAGCAAGATTTTCCTCACCCCATGCAATGTTGCACAGAAGGCCTTTTTCCATATCCCTATGCAGACTTGAAGTCCCTTTTTTACAAATCCCATAGCTAAAAATATAATTTTTCCACATATACGCACCTTGCCTACTATACAACATGTGTATACGCAGGTTGCACCACTATAGCTCGCGTACATCAGAAAATGGGCCCAAAATTGAAAAATAGTGTCGGGTTTCCATGTCACGTCATGAGATCAATGATCCTTGGCCTTCCATATACTGGAAACATTCTGACTCGGCCCTTCAGTTCCACTTGAAGGATATAAATGGGCCAAATCCAATCTATGGAAAAGAGGAGAAAGAATTCAACTTTGAGAGCAAATTTACTCTGGAGGAATTATTCACTTCACATTGAATTTGCATCCCTTTATCCTTTAAGTCTGAACACATTGTTCAGCCCCCAAGATCTTCCCTTACTAATTGAGAACTTCATTGTCTCTCTTACATGAGATTTCCTTTGGTGGAGGATTGAAGTGGTGGAGGCCCAGCTGGAAGGAACTTAGTTTCTCAGTTCTGAACTGTGCCGACATGGAAGTTTGTAACTCATTCACTTCTGTTGATTATATCTTAATATAAATACTCTTTTCTCGTCCAATTAACATCTTGAAAATATTTGAATTATTATTCCATGGGCGTATTTGTTATGAATGTTGACGGATTATGCTATTGAATGTGCTAACATCACATATTATCACCATATGCTTGCGTTGTTTGGTTGTTGAGGACTAGTTGCAGGTATATTTCTTTGGTTCAAGTGCTCAACGGTGGACTTCATCGAACGTCTGGACGAGGTAGGCCTTTTATATTGTCTTTCTAGCATATTTGTTTATATAGAATACTTGAGAGTAGAGTTGATTTCTGCAGTCATTTACGTATGTTGTGGTTTACCCCTAGCCATAGATAGATTTTCCTCGTAACGCATTGTGCTTTTACCATCATCTTTGTT
>SNQJ01S0095030.1:0-26802 GCA_010110895.2 Picea sitchensis
GAACGGTACGATGGCTCTTCAAGGGAGTTCCTAGTAGCAAACCCATCCCCAAGGAAGACCACTTACTAGGGCACAATGTCAACCACCAAGGTGAAGCAGGGAAAAAGGCATAATGTCCAAGCATATATCATGAAATCTAAAGCACTCTAAGATACAACATACTCAAATGCCTCAAATATTGAAATGACACTTACCATAATACTTGACTTGTACCTCATGGAGAAAGGCCCATTGCCTCTCTGAAGCTAGCTGGTGTGGTGGATGCCATCTGAAAATCTATGACCTCTGTGGTGGTGAGAAGGGTCTCCATCTGTGCAAAAGGATACTGCTAGCCATGTAATTTCTCGACACTCCATATCTGCAACCTAAGGGCCTCGAGACATAATCTCCTTAGTTGTCCCACAAAATGGGGATAAAAACACCCTAATATGATATACTAAACTATGGTATACCCTAGGATAATTATATAGTATAATTTATATAAATCTTAATTAGATAGTACTAATTAATATAATATGCATATATATATATATATATATATATGATATACTAAATTATATATAATGAAGCTATAAATTAAACTTTAGAAGTACAAACCCTATAATATATATATGTTATAGCCCATTAATTAATTGAAGTAAACTATATATAATTGTCTAAGGTACAATAAGGGCTACAGACTATAATAATCTTATGCTTATGTAAATTATGTACTTGAATAAATAATATTATATTCTAATAAGTTCTAAGTAATATAACCTAAAGGCTAACATTCATCAGGGTAACCAAAGGAGAAAGAAACATCAAACCTGGTTGCTATAAACCTGATCATCTAGGGTCCCTTACTTGGTTTATCGCAGGGAGCCAACTTCTATTAATCTCTAGTCCACCGTCTTTGTTCATGTTGTTGGGGTGCTTGATTATTTCAAGGGCCTCTCTGAAGTGTTGTTTATGATAGTGGTCTTCTTTTGCGAGAATTTTGGTGTCCTCAAGGCATATATGATGCTTGGTTTTAAGAGAATGTTCTGCCAAAGCTGAGGTGCGAATACACTCGTTCCTAATGTCTGCTTCATGTTCTTTGATCCTTACTTGAAATGATTGTCTGGTCTCTCCAATGTAGCACTTCCCACAGGAACAAACGACTTTGTAGACGCCCTTCTCCTGACAATGGTCAATGGAGTCCTTAACATACCTCATTCTCTGCCTAATAGTTATTAGAGGCTTGAAAGAAGTTGTGATTTCTTTTCTTTTTAGGATTTTTGCAATCTTATTTGTGACTCCCCTGATGTAGGGGGGTATGCCTTTGCGTTGGAGGCTTGATCATTCTGAGAGTGATACCTTCTTTCTTTCTTTTCCATTGTCTTCTTGATGTCTTTATCTTTGTAGCCTATGCTTTTGAAGACCCTGTTTAGGTGGTCTATCTCTTGATCAAGATGTTCTTTGTCTGAGATTCTTGTTGCCCTCATAGCTAGGGTATTGAGAACTCCCATCTCCTGGGAAGGGTGGTGGTGAGAATCTGCGTGAAGGTAGCTGTCGGTGTGAGTTTTTGTAATGTCCCTTTTCAAATGACTACACGGTGGATGAAAGATTAGCCTATACACTCTCCCCGTAGGCTATAATCAGTGGGAAAGGGGAGACTATGGAGATTAATTGATGTCACTAGCTTATTAAAGCTAAATTATAAAGGTGACATTAGTTAATTAAAATAAAAAGCTTATAAAGTGACTTTTCGATTAATTGAGAAAATAACCCTAGAGTCACTTTAATAATTTAAGTGATTCTCATGAGAGGCGTATAAAAGGAAATGAGGGGGGCTCTCTCTCTCGGGATTGGTTTCAGTGGGGAGATCCCACTCTAGCCAATATTGTTACAGGAATTCTTCTATGAGGGCGATATTCTATTAGAATCTTGGAGTGTTATTCAAGGAGAAACCTTTGTATTTTCCCTTGGTACACATTTTATTTGCAGGGCGAATTATTGCTAGAGGGGCTGTATTCAGAGGTCAAGATCTTCGTTTTTGGAGTTGGATTGAGCGTTTATCTCTTGAGGCCGAGTTGTACTCATCTTGGGCGAATTTTGGAAAAGGGTTTGAGTGCCATCCATTCAGAAAATCGATTTATTAGTGGCTGGGCGAAATTATTATAGCAGGGCGTGTTATCTCTCCCATTGGTGGGACTTCTTGTGAGATCTTCACATTTTTTGGGCGCCCACCTTGATAGCTATCTTGCTGAGGATCCTTGCTGCGGATTTCCAGTGTATTTGTGCCATTATAGCCTACATAACAGCTGCAATATCATAGTGATCAGATCTGGAAATTGCCTTGGCATTCAACTCATATATTATATAAATAAGTCAAGGGTTGGAGGTACTTCTGTGTGTTTCTTGTGTAATCCTTTGGTATTCCTATGCCTTTTCTTGGTGCTTTTATAATGTATACTGTTGTTCAAACTTCAAAGCAATTAAACACTTCAGAAATTCATATAAACCAAAGCTACAGCAGTTACATGCAAAGTGTTTGTCAAAACATTTCATTGGAAGTCACGATTTGGGTGAGATCTTCTTCATTTTGGACTGCCAGTTCGTGGGCACTCTTAGGGGGTGATCTTTGGTGCAGATGTGTCTACCAGAGCCATAACAACCATAAAACTCAGCAGCAAATATATTGTATACAGTGCTGGGTTTTACCTTGGCATTCATCCTATAATATTTAAATAAGCCAAGGCATTTCAGAGGTACTTTTGTTATAATTTCTTGAGCATTTCTTTGGTGTTCATTTCTATGTTATTCTCAGCATTTCCATGATGTATGTTGCTGTTATAAACAAATAAACCATTCAGAAATACATAAAAATGCAAGCTACAGCCATGAGAGCCTAACTGTTTAACGAAATGTCACTACCAAACTATAAACAACCAGCTTCTTAACTATTATTACAGCCATCTACTTGGGAGCCATAAGGGAGTATATACTATAAACCAATCTATATGCCACTCTCAAACATTAGGAAACCTTTCATTAAAGTCGGGACAGCAATTTGACATCATTTGGTATGAGCAATTGGTCGAACTTTCAAGTGTTTGACGAAATTCCCAAGTGAAAGGAAATAGATTTCTTCATCAATTTAATTGGGAATCTTACAGTGGTATCAGAGCATGATCCTCTGCAGCTGTGAGGTTTGAAGGGCAGCATTGACAGCAGATGAAGGAAAAATGGCAAATCAGTTGGAACAACAGGTGTTTGAGGTAGGAATGAAGCTACAGTCTCTCCCTCACTTCAAAAATACTCTTCTTAAAATTCTGAAGCAAGCAACAAAGATTTTATCTAAGGTGGATCAATCTCCTTCACAGGTTATGTTGGATGCAATACACCCATTAAGGGAAGCTTTAGTTATGCCAAAGTTGTTGAGACACCAGGATGGAGATGTGTCACTTATGGTGGCCACATGCATTAGTGAGATCACCAGGATCTCAGCACGAGATGCTCCTTATGAGGATGATGTGATGAGGGACGGCTTTCAGCTTATTGTTTCCACTTTCCGAGGTTTGGGTGATACACATAGTCCCTTGTTTGGAAGGAGGCTAACCCATAGTCCCTTGTTTTTAATCTTGTTGTCTACCTTTTCTTTTTTTTCTTAACCTAGATTTTTGACTGTTTCAGAGATGCTCTAGGAACTTCTTATCGTCTTTGTCAAATGTTCTTCCTAGTTCCATTGACCTATTTTGGTCACTTGTGGACATCAATATAATTTATTTCTTTTGTTTTTCTAAAAAAGTGAGTTTGAAGTTATAACTAATCATAAGTTATTGTTTTATTTCCCACTAGCTCATGATTAATCACCAATATAAAGAGTCACTATTTTTTTAATGTATAAAGTTTAAACCAAAAATAACCTATAAAGATGGAAATGGAAACATCGTTGCAGATGCCTTCTATAAAGACTATGCAGTATCCTTGATACAAGGAAACCTAAAAGGTGAAATAAAGAACAAGAAGAAGATAAAAACTGCCAAGAAATTATAACATTAATAGAACAGGGAAATTTCATACCTACATACCAGTGATAAGACAACACCATATGACATATGATCAGAGGTGGCCCATGCCCATAGTCAAGTCTTTTCAGAAGTTCCTTGTAAACTTTGACTCACTGCAATTGTCAACATTTTCGAACCTTAATGAACATGATGACCCAAAGTTCTTTGTTAAGATCATATATATGATAAGCATAAGTTCCAAGCTATGTTACTGGATCTGTCTGTGGAAGACCCAAGAACAGCATTTCCATGGATCTACATCCAGCAGGATCCATCCCAGATCTGCTTGGGGCCCTGAAACCCTAATTTTTGCCTATATAATTGCCCCTCACTCCCACTCTAAAATTACAAAAATCTGATTTTCTCACAGCAGTTTGCATTTCAGAGTTTGTGAGATTGATTTGGAGCAAAATATTTTTGGAGATCTGATTTTTCTATGTTTCTGGGTCATGATTTTTCTAGATGATATATATATAAATTTTTTTATTTGTGTGTTTTCCCAATACCTGGATCCTGACTTTTCAAAAAATCCAGAGGTTCCATATCCATATCCGGATCTGTAACTATTTCCATGCAACTTAGGTTCAAAGTTTATTTGCATACAAGTATGTGGATAGCAAACTTCTTTGGTCTGCTGATTCTGTAGTTGTCCATCTCTGGTGTTTCTATTGCCCAACTAATCCAATTAACGAATATCTAACCCGATGGAAGTATCTCTATATCAACTATTCGCAAACTTCAAAGTAACAAGCTTAAAATCAGATATGTTACACACAACTATTAGATAACTACTATTCTCCCTTAGCTGGCGAGACGTGTCTCTAGAATTATCTGCATTTTGGGCCACTGATATCTGAAGATGAGATCATCCTACATGTAATGACAACCAATTGCATGATTGATATGTTGCTTCATTAAAACTGATCTAAGATATAAAATAAATGATCATACTCTTTAAGACTTTGTAATGGTGTTTTACCAAAAAGAAACAAGCTTTGTAATGGTGTTTTGCCCCCCACCCAAAAAAGCTTTGCAATGGTGCAGAAAAATACACTTGATTAAATATCCTGTCCCTTTGGTTTTGTTACGTTAATGAGTTGGGTTGCTGTTAGTGTTCTGGGTGGTAATTTTGATGCAGTCTTCATTTTGAATGGTACACAATTTTTTAGGAGGTCTACAAGTTGGAGGTGGGGTTAATCCAGAGAATGCTTGCAAATATCTGGATTCTGGAGCAAGTCACGTGATAGTTACCTCGGTATGTTAATGTAAATTTATTTTCCACTCTTTGCAAACATTTTACGCATTTTATAAATACCCTTTTAGAGAAGAATATATTTAAGCTTGGGAGCTCCCTTGTGCTTGTATATTTGACAGAATGTAAAGATGGTTAAGCCATGTTGTATGCACATGTATGCATGTGTGTAGGGAGAAACCGTTGGAGAACTAATTGAAAATTTGTACTTGTAGCAGATAATTACTACAACACTCTTTTTCATTTTTGAAATTGGTAAACATTAGAGTCTATTTTATTAAAAACTTGGATTAACTTGCTTTTCTGAAATATAGAAAATAAACACTTTCATTATCTTTTTGAAGTCTATGCGGTTGAAATAACAAGGTTTCATACCAGAGGTTGAGGATGCACATTCTATTTATATAGTATACAGTATAGCAGGTGTTGTGTGTGTCAGTGAACGAGTTGGAAGACAAACTTTATAGTGGGTATCTTCCAGAATGATTGAAAAATGAAATTGTGATCTGGCTTATGTCTATCATAGCAATTGGAAATTCCAAGTACCCTTGCAGATGGTTTCTTCTTGAACTTTTGTTTTATGTGGCAAGGTGAGACTTGTGGTTAGGAATGTGGAACATGAATGATCTCAATCGAGGTAAGATTGATTGCAATCAAGGGGGAGTTTCAATTGCAATCGAGAAACTTCTATGGGGTATGGGCAAAGGATGAAGTCAATAACACGATTGAATGAAAGGCTTGATTATATGTAATGAACTAAGAGTTAGCTAATCGAATTGTGGGTAGCTATCTGATTGGGTAGGATGTATGAAGTGATGATCATGAACAAAGTTGTTGCGAAAACATCTGCAAGAAGAGTGTTTTGGAAAGTAGCTGCAGATATGGCTCTGTAATATATATTGAGGTTTTAAAATAGTTATGTGACGTGTGTGCATTTTCTTGATCATTGTCTTTCTGTTTCGATCAATTAGACATGTATGACTTGGTTTATGGTTGATTTTCATATCTAATGCAGAATTTCTACTGTACTAAAGTAAATTGGTTTCAATGCTTCAAACTTGAACTTGTATAGTTTGATAAGGGTTGTATTGAGTAAAATCAATTAATAGTGTTATGAAGATTACTCATTTGCCTTCAAATGACCTTGGTAAGGACAAATTGTTGGTCATGGTTGTAATGGATGATCCTTGGTTGTGTTGAAACTTGAGAATGGCTCAATAACCTAGAGCAAGGTTACTGAGAGTGCCCCCCCTGCTCCCAAGCCCCGGAACGCACTTCAGGGTGCTCTCAGACGCTCCTTGCCAATTCGGGAGCACCATGCTCCCGGAGCCTGGGAGTGCTCCCAAGGCGCTACTTGAACGCTCCCTAATGGTAATGTTAAATTCTTAAAGTAAAAGTTGACATTAACTTTTACTTAAATTTTTAACATTACCATTAATTGTTTTAGGATGTTTGAGAGTGGTTCCAACCTCATTGGACTTCATATGGAGAAAGTAGAATTTCATATGCCATTCAAAATTCAGTAGACTTAACGGTTTTCAAAATTTATGGATTGATGGGATTGCAACGTTTTCACTGGATTCTATCACGTATGAGGGTATGTGATTGGAATTTAATCAAGAGCACCAAGCCCTTTATGTACCCCAATGTTGGTGGTGTTGATTGTTAAACTCCTTTGTCATGGCCTTAGAAAAAATGTACCCTTCAAAGTTCACTCGAACCAAAATCATTGGTTAGGCATGTTAAGCTTTTTCTACCATATTTTAAGGCTAGGATTAGGTAGTTTCATCAAAATTGGGTGGTGTCGACTGATGTCCCTAGAGGCTCAAGGTAGAAGCAAAAGCTAGACAAGAGGCAAAGGATGAAGGATGATACTAATGATGTGGATCCCAGTATAAGCGATGTGGAACATTGCTTGTCATTTAAATGTTCTTTCTTTTTTATTCATAATGCTTTCTTTCAAAGTTTCAATATAATCATTAATATACTATGGATGGGATTTCTAACTTCATAATAATGTAGTATTCATCTACAAGTAGCACAAATGTGCATGTTTTCATATATTCTGCAGCTAATTTGTCTTTCAACATGTTTTTTTTGAATATATATATATATATATATATATATATATATATATATAACAGATGCTCCCAGGATGCTTCGCTCCCAACGATTTTTGGAAAATGACACTCCTGACGTTCCCGCTCCCTAAAATGCTCCTGCACTGCTCCGCTTCGTGCTCCGACAATCTTGACCTAGAGTCCTCTCATCATTCCCAAGAAGAGTATATTGATCCTCAATGAATTGTGAAATTAAGGGAATAGGCAACATAATAAGGAGTGTGCAAATACAAGATCGATAAGGCTGAAATATTCCATTTCAATGTTAATATGGGAAAGGTGAAAAACTTATATCTAAAGTGTTAACCATTTGGAGCACAAGATTAACTGAGTTGGAGGTACTTGGATGTAGAACAATGTCTCAATCAAGTTGTCTTCATCATGGAGTGGACAATGTATCTCCATCTACTCCACTTCAACTTGGTTCAAGTATTGAATCCATTGGGGAGGGGAAGAATCAATTGACAAACTATAACAATTGAGAGCATGATAGAAAAATGGCAAAAGAAGACATCATGGATGGACACACAAGCCTTGAAAGTAGAATGAGAAGAAAAATGAATCTTAATATGACTCCAAGGGGGGAATATATGGGGCTAAGTGTATATGATATGAACCCAAGGGGGGCATATATAGGGTTAAATGTATATGTAACAAGGTAAATGTATATGTAATAGTGGTTGGCCTAATAAAGGGGCCACATGTGCAATGTGTAAATGGTTATATATAGAGATCATGTAGTCATTATTGAAGAGTATGTGATTTGGATGTAGGAATGTATTGGGGTACATGGAGGAGGTTCTATTCTTTAAGAAGTTATTGTGTTACTCATGTCTCTTATCTATCTTGGAGTTGTTCTGCATGCTCACATATTGTGTACATTGTGTATACTCTAGTCTATTGTGCTATCTTAAGCATTTGGTTCATAACATTTGGTATCAAAGCATACGATCCCAGGGTTTGGCTCCTTCAAATGAGTCATCTTGGCATTTTTGCTATAACTTTTTTTTTTGGGAAGTTTTAGACAATAAAATTTTTGGGATCTTGAGGAGACATAGCACAATACTTGTGGTAAAATTTTTAGGTTCTGGTTCACTATACTTTCAGAAATATAGGTTGTGGAAATTAGGATTTTGACTAGTCCAAAAACTAGTCTCAAATAGGTGTTCTTGGTCAAACAATCATAACTTTTTTGTGGGACATCTTAGACAACAAAATTTTCAAGAACATGAGGAGACATATCTTAGAACCTGTAGTAAAAATTTTAGATTCTGATTCAATATAGTTTTTAAGTTACAGGTTGTGGAAGTTAGGGTTTTTGACTAGTCCTAAAACTCGTCTCAAACATATGTTCCAAGTAAAACAATCATATCTAATTCTAGAAAGATCTAAATTGAGTGCCACCAGTTTCATTGGAATGAAGACAGACCATAGTTTTTCAGGTCCAAATTTCAGAAGCATATTCAAAAAATTGTTTTTTAGGTCCAAATTTCAGAAGCATATTCGAAAAATTGGACATGTGGCATGCTGTACAAGTTCTCTCTCTAGAAAGGGCCAAAAATCAACAAGTTTTGGGAAAGTTACCATAGCTTTCACTTGGCACATCAAAATTTGGTCAAATCTGTGGCATTGCAAAGAAGACATGTCGGGATACTTGGTCAAATCAAAATTTATCTCTAAAATTTTAGAGATAAATCAAGAGAAAGGTGGGCTAGCAAGATAGTCTCCAAATCAAGGTTTTAAAAGCTATGTTAATTTAAAATTATCGTAAATTTTGATTGGGATGTCCGATTAAGGTGATTCAAAAGTTGTTGGAAAGAGAAAACATAGGAGAATATAATAGGAAAATGATCATAACTATTTGAGATAATTATTGATAATATATTGAGATTTTAAATTGAGGGTTTGGGTTAGACCTCAATTAGGTATCAATGGCAGTACCTAAGTTTAGTGGAGATGAAGATAAAGATGAAATCAATCCCATGGAATGGTTGAGGATGATAAAGAAACTAATTTGACTCCTTATCAGGCAAGTAATTATTTTGATAGTGAAGCTTGGAAGTGGTGGATGAGTATTGATAAAGATACTAGACAAACATCCCATGGGAAGTATTTGAAAAATTGTTCTAAAAAAATGGATCAAGGACTCAAAAAGAGAAACGATGCATACAATTGAAGATGAATTCAATGAAGCTAAAGAAAAAATTTCCAAATTATAGAAAGATAAGGAGGAATTAAAAGAGGAGCTTACAAATAAGGATGATCAATTGTGTAAGTTGCAATCACTTAATGAATCACTCATTAAGGAGATTAAGAACTTAAGGCAAGGAAAAACGAGCAAATGCAAGAAGGATAAAGAAATATGTATATTACAAAACCATAACAAAAAACTATTGAATGAGGTCAAAAGATTGAAAGAAGAGAAGAAGCATTTTCAAAATCAAAAGAAAACAAGGATCTTGGATGAAGAGACTACCAAAAGACTTGAAGAGGAAATTTGCAATAAGATTGAAGAATCCCTACACACAGATGAGGTAAAATTAGAAATGCTATGTAGAATTGAAGAAGGAAGATATAAATTGATGGAAAATATCACCATTCAACTTCAAAAAGAGAAGGGAGACTTCAAAAAGAGAAGGAAGACTTCAAAAAGGCCACGAGAAAATATTTAAAGAAGTGGAGCTTCAACTTGACAATGTTAAAGTCAAATATGATGGAATTATCTCAAAAGTAGGTAGTATTAAAGACCAAGCACAAATGTTAGAGGATGCCATTGTCTTTGGAAAGAAGATTGATGATATGGGTGTGTGGAGTGAAGAAAAACCATCAAATGTGAAACCATATTGACACCCTCATTACTAGGAAAAATGTCAAGGAAGTCAAGAAGATCGATATCAACATTATCAAGGAAGAAGAGGGAATACTCATCAATATTCATGGAACAAGGCATCACAAAGCCATTATTCAATAGGATATTATCAAAGACCAACAACTACTATAAATTTGAGAAATTACAACAAAAATACATGGAATCAAAGAAAAGAAAATTATGCAACTACCAACCATCAAGGATTAAGATAAAAAATAATTGAGTTTGGATGGATGGATCATTATTAATGGAAAGAAGAAAGTAGGAACATAAGAAAACCATATTACTTGGTTTCATCACATGTAAATACTAAAGCCTTTAACTGCAAAGCTTTGAGTACAAATCTTTTTGAAGGAGGGTACTAGGATATGACCCCAAGGGGGACATATATGGAATTAAATGTATATGATATGACCTCAAGGGGAGCATCTATAGGGTTAGATGTATAGGTAATGTGGTAAATGTAAATGTAATATTGGTTAGCCTAATAAAGGGGCCACATGTGCAATGCGTGAATAGGTATATATATAGATCATGGAGTCATTATTGAAGAATGTGTACGCTGTAATGTATTGGGGTATTAAGAGGAGGTTCTCCTATTCTTTAAGAAGTTATTGTGTAACTCATCTCTCTTATCTATCTTGGAGTTGTGCTCCATGCTCACATATTGTGTACATTGTGTGTACTCTAGTTTATTGTGCTATCTTAAGCATTTGGTTCACAACAAATCTTCTATATTGGAATGCAAAAGGCATAAATTTTGAAGATACTTTCTTGTTTATTAGGAGCACCTAGTAACTCCATTAAAAAGAACAACAATGTGGGATGTGTTTCCTGATGATATGGGTTTGAACAACAGTGTTGAGTTGGCATTAGCCAACTTGGATCTTAATGAACTAGTGCTAGAGTTGGTCACTTTTGATGATGGTGATCCTCTTGAGGGGTCATCCTCTAGAGTTCACATCAACAAATGCATGGATTGCATTGGATATAGGGGAGGAGGAGGAGGATGGAGGAGAGAGCAGTGGTAGTGATGCCAATCTTGATGATTATGACATGGAGGACTACTGACAGTCACGACTCATGAGCTATGAGATTCTTCCGACAATCACGACTCATGAGCTAAGAGATTCTTCCATCTACTCTGCTCTATTATTTACCCTATGTCTATTTTGTATTTATCATTGGCATTCCCACCGCTGCTCTTGAAGAGTCGACTCTAGGTTGCAATTGAGCCAAGCCCAACACATTTTAAATGAAAAATAAGTTATCACTCGATTTTGATTTAAGCCATGCGGCAAGTAACCCAGATAACCACTCTAACCACTTTTGATTAGAAGCTACCACTTCCAACCCGAGAGGGATATCATGAATATATGTCATGATAGGATACCCAATAAGCTTAAATAACCAAGCATCCGCAACAAACGGGTTTTATAACATCTGTGGGTAACAAACAGTTTTGAGGTTTTTAGGGCTGATGGGTTGGACCGAGAGGTAGTCCATTGGGCATGGAGTCAAATAATCAAGTAAATAATAAGAGTGTTTCGGCAATGGAAATCCATGGAACAGAGGCGAGGTAGAAGCTGATTACAAAGAGAAGGATTTATAAAAGTATGTCAACAGAATAAAGAGAAAACATATCAATACACAAGGAGCACTTAGCGATGAGTGAATTCCAAGTATAAATTAGCGGAAAAAGATGGTTGGGATAGAACATCTAGCAGAGGATGAATTTTGAACCTTGATCTCTGCAAGAAACAACCTATAACCAGTCTGCAATAGAGCATCTAACAGAGGATGAATTCTATTACAAAATAGTTACAAATCGAGAAGAAAAGATAGATGGAGTGATATTGAAACTAAGAAAATGGACAAACTCTGCAAGCAACATCACAAGAATCTCTGATATGGATAAAACATGCTTCTGCAATCTTTTATTAAATTGAAAATGAAAGCTACAGCCTAGGAGTACTACTCCTGTGTGTCTTTCCCCCCCCATTTTTCTTCTTCAAGAAGATACAATAATATAAGTCTTTTGCCCCCTTTTGAATAACTGAAAAACGATTCGAATTACAAAGAAATCCCTCTGGAAATGAATAGGTATTTCATGTAGGTATTGAGGTCGAAATCCTCCCAAAAGACAACAACAGTTACCATCAATTTCAGAAACTTTCTACCATTAGAAAACTGACCAAACTGCTGAAAACTGTGGCTGTGGTTATGGTTCTGTATCTCTCGAATCGTGACAGTTGTGTATAAACTGAAAGAGGCTTTTGTGAATATTTTTGTTCTGAGCAAAAACCTCTCTCAGTTCCCTGAGATCGGTTTCCATTTGCCCCAGATCGGCATTTTACAAACATGTGTCAAAACAGGAAAATATGAGATCCGAAAATTAGGGCTCGGAGATGGATTCAATTTTCCCAATATGTGACACCTGTAGGAAAACCGAGAGAGGTTATTGATCTATGATGTGTTAGGCACAAAAACCTCCGACCGTTTCTCAAAATGATATTCCAGTCGCTCAGAATCATCATTTGAAAATGATGACTCAACACAGTAAAAAACGCCACATTTCTGAAAACGAACCTCATCTTGCGGGGGACTTGTGACTGCCTTCCCAAGCTCCAAATGAAAATCTGAATGCACCACCGGAAAGCTTATGATCTGTAGATGTCAATCGACCATTTGAGCGCGCAAAACGGCCTCTCCACGACTGAGACAACTGACTTTTGCTAAGGCAGTTTAGTCACTCGAAAAAATCTGCGATTTCGATGGCTATCAGGACGAAAACAAGGGTATCTTAGTTGCCGAAGGTCCTGGTTTTCGGTGGCTAACAGTGCGATTTCGGAGCGCCGTAAGCCACCGAAAGTCCCGAAACCCCGATTTCGGGATTTCGGGTTTCGGGAAACAGAGCAGTGGTTAAAATCTTTACGTCGGCCAAACCTCCGATGGCCGAAACCCCAAAATGGTGACGTGGCATTTATGTTAAACCTTATTATAGTGATTTTATGTCGTTTATTGCATTCTTTTCGCGCCTACTCGTGAGCTCTTCCTCCATGTGGCTTGATGCGTGGCGCTTGAATGCTTGGTCTCGGTCGAAAACAAGGGTATCTTAGCTGCCGAAGGTCCTGGCTTTCGGTGGCTAACAATGCGATTTCAGAGCGTCGTAAGCCACCGAAAGTCCCGAAACCCCGATTTTGGGATTTCGGGTTTCGGGAAACAGAGCAGTGGTTAAAATCTTTATGTCGGCCAAACCTCTGATGGCCGAAACCCCGAAATGGTGACGTGGCATTTATGTTAAACCCTATTATAGTGATTTTATGCCGTTTATTGCATTCTTTTCACGCCTACTCGTGAACTCTTCCTCCATGTGGCTTGATGCGTGGCGCTTGAATGCTTGGTCTCGGCCGATACACTTTCGACAACTAATGGCATATGAAACCCGAAATTTAAGCTACCGAAAGTTTGCACTTTTGGTAGCTAAACACTATAAATTTTTTCCTCCTAAGCTACCGAAAGCCAAAATTTCAATATTTGTTCCAACACCACCTATAGTATCAGTGACTCTAACTCAGTATCTATCTACATTGTAATACATTTTGATTTTGATGACTTAATGAGATTGAGAATGCTGCAGCTTATGGCTCTAATTTCTTGTGTGTTCAGTGTTGTCATTTGATCATCATTGAAGTTACAATGTAGTATGTTACATATTTTGTATCATGTAAATCTTCTAGTTTCTAACAAAATATGAATCTTTATGTCTATATTTCATTTTTGTATGTGTAATTTAAAAAAAAAATTATATATATAATTTTTTTAAATATATATATTTAATATATATATATATATATATATATAAACGTGTCCTCTGTGTCCTGTTTCCGGGGGTCGCTGTGCCCATGTCGGATACTCGTATTTCCGTGTCCTCCGTGTCCCGTGTCAACATGTCTGGTGACTTACTATATATACATTTACATGTACATTCTATTAATCTTGTGAGGAACGGATCTCTTTTTTACAACTTAATAACTTGTTCTAACATGTTATTGCTCTGGCAATACACTTTATTTAGTCTTTAACATAACTTTATAGCTTAAGACTCGTGACCCGCAAGGATTTAAGGCTTTATAAAATAAGCATTAAAATGTCTAACAGATTCATTCTCAACACTTAATACATGCATTGTATTGTCTTTAGCACTTTGGTTGTGTTTGGAACATCTTTATTCAGTTGCATAAGCTCCTTCTCAATTTCTTCTACTTCTCTGTTAATGGTTACAAACATTAATACATTTAAAGGTGCTAGATTTTGTTATAAAATATTTTAGAATGTTACCATGGCTTTATCTATATGCCTAATCTTTATTTGACATTGCAAGACTTTGCCTTTTCTAAGTAGCTCATTTTGTTTTTGCAGTATGTATTTAATGATGGTAAAATGGACATGGAAAAACTCAAGGATTTGGTGCGGGTTGTTGGGAAAGAAAAATTGGTTTTGGATCTCAGTTGTAGAAAAAAGGTACACAGAATCTGTTTTTAACGTTTCTATAATAGTGTCCCATGTTTAAATTTGAAATATTTTATTTTTGCTGTTATTTGAAGATGCCATGCTTGGGTAGCTTGATGCTATAGAAAATAATGTGGAAGTTGGAATGGTGTATGTTGCAATTCGGTAAAAATATGTGTTAGCCTGCATGATTCATCATAATATTGTGGGTTTTATCTTACTGCTTGATATCTTCTTACCTAATTTTAGATTCTTTCAACTAAACTTCTGCAAATCGATTCTTTCATGTAATGCCCAAATATTGAAAATTTAATTTAGATTGCCTCAACTTTGTTTTGAATTTGATTTTGAGGTTTTGAACCGCTATTGAAGTTATTGAACATTTTTGCAAGCTAGCTTTTGATCTGTAATAGGCTTGTTTTTCTTGCAAATGTGATTAAATTGCCTTTCATTTCATTCTGAAGTTTGCTATTTTTGTTTGGTAAGCAGAGAGATTTCATTAATGATACACAGTAATACAAAAATCCTTTGAGAGGGGAAGAGTTCGGAGCCTACATAACTGGTATTTTCCAAACATGATTAAATCTGGACCGTGAGACTGTCCAAGGCTTTTCACTGGCATTTGAAAAAATATACATTTTAAACCATCAGGATCAAAATGCCAACTAAATCTGATAGTAGAATAAGTTCCAACATAACAGAAAAACTAAGTTGCAGGAAATGCCTGGTTTGGTCATGTCCTAGTACCTGAAATGCCTGAAAACACCGAAACGGGAGCAAAACGCCTTGGAAACACTGTCATCTGTACCATACAGCATTTCCAAATATGGAAATGCTGTATGGTACGGCCAGTGGCATTTCAGCCATTTCTAATGACATTGTAGGCATTGTTTGGGAAGTTTCCGGGCCCACCCAAGGGCCTAAGAGGGGCGTGAGACCCATATGTAAATATTGCCCTGTCTGTGCCAATGACCCTTTTGTTAATGTTTTACTTATACAGCTAGCAGTTACGGTTCTTCTTTATTATTATAATCATTTAGCACATTAGCTGCATAAATAAAATCACTGAAAGAGAGGCAATCACAGAAACAATAGAGAGTCGAGACACACAGATTATCTTGGGAAACCCTCATGGGGGAGAAAACCCAACAAAAACTTCCTCAATATAGATAGACCAAAGGCCGAACAAAAGATCCTCCTCTACTCCTTCACTAGGAAGAGTAGCGCACCACTTGACCATGAAATACTAAGAGATAGACCAGAAACCCTCCTTGACGTTACCCCCAATTGCAGTAGGTTCTCCTCCAAGACTTGCGCACTGCAAAGCTGAGTGTGTTGAGTGTATTCAAATGAGACACCATCCTCACATATAAATACAAGTTGTGAAGTGGCGCTAGGGTTGTGACTCTTCACTTGGTGGAGCCGACTTCTTCTAGAAGTGGCTAAAACCACTTTACAATTACTAGGGTATGAATTTACAAATACCACCATACAAATACATGTTGGCCAATCCACAAAAGGGGATTTGATCTTATACAATACCCGACTTGATCAATCCACAAAAGGGGATTTGATCTATACAATAATGACTCAAATATAAGTAGAATATTCTTCGAAGTTACAATAATTCAACACTCCTCCTTAACGAGAAGGGTATTCTACTGATAACATTAATAACAACTGACTGAACTCAATACATCATCAAGAGGAGGGAACATCGTCATCATCATCGAGAACATTGTCGGTCATATCTATAGGTCATCGAAAGTTTTTTTCATCATCAACATCAGTAGAAACTGAACATCATCATCATCTGCAACACGAAGCTGGAGTAACATCATCATTATCATCAACATGACGCTGGAACATCAACATCAATAGCACGAAGCTGGAACAACAACATCAACAACACAGGGCTGGAACAATATCATCAACAACATGAAGCTGGAACAATAACATCATCAACAACACGAAGCTGGAATAACATCATCAATAGCACGAAGCTGGAACATTTGCATCTATATGTGGCAACAAAATGAGGCAGGTGCATCAACAACAACATCTGTGGTACTATGACATACCATCCTTACCGGACCTTCGAGATCTGCCCAGGAATCATAAGATTCTCTAGGATATAAAATCCTAACAAGCTACCATGTGGTACTCTGACAGATCGTCCTTACCGGACCTTTGGGATCTGCTCAAGAATCATAAGATTCCCTAGGATATAAAATCCTAACTGAGCTACCACTACTGACCACAACTGGCATATACATGCACATGTACTCTGAGAGACCGTCCTTACCGGACCTTCGGGATCTGCCCAGGGATGATCAGTCTCCTAGGATATAAAATCCTAACTGAGTTACCCATTGTTGGTCAGGATACCATAGTATGGTCAGGATACCTTCTTTCTGGTGAACATTTCTTCGGGAGTTTTGAATCCAAGTGCACTATGGGATAATCTTTTTTGGACATATACTGTTGTTCTTGCTGCTTCAACCCATAAGTGCATTGGAAGATCTTGATCGTGAATCATAGTCTTTAATGATTCCATAATTGTTCCATTCTTTCTTTTTGCTACACCATTTTGTTGAGGATTGTAGGGAGTGGTGAGCTCCCTCTTAATCCCGACATCTTTGCAAAAGTTTCCAAATTCATTTGAAGTGTACTCTCCTCCATTGTCTGACTTGAGTATCTTGATTTTCCTTTCAGAGAGGTTTTCTACCAAGGCTTTGAATTCCTTGAACTTTCCGAGTACTTCATCTTTTGACTTCAAGAAATAAACCCAAGTCTTACGAGAGTAATCATCAATAAAAGATACATAGTATACATACTCACTTAGAGAGGTTGATGGCATTAGATCGCATACATCTGAGTGGACAAGCTCCAAGATTCCTTCTGCTTTACTGCCGCTCTTTGGGAAATGATTCTTTATGTTCTTTCCTTGTGCACATCCCTTGCATACACCTTCATGATCAACCTTTAATTCTGGTAAACCTGTAACTACCTTGCTTACATATGGTAAGGCTTTGTAGTTGATGTGAGCTAGTCTTCTATGCCAAAGTTCACAAGGACTTTCAGTAGAGTGAGTCAAGGCTACATCTGAGTGACCTTTTAACTTGTACAAACCACCTTCTTCTGTTCCAATAACAACTGCATCTTCTATAGTTTTTTCTTTAGGCCACATAAGAACTTCACCATCTATGAATGCAACCTTCAAACCTTTCTTATCTAGGGCTGAAATAGAAAGTAAGTTCTTTGTCAAACTTGGTACATAGAGTACATCCTTCATTCTCATCGGAGTTCCTGAATCAAGTTTGTAGGTGGATTCTCCCATTCCTTTGATAGGGTACTAATAATCATATCCAAGTGAAAGTTTCTGGGGGAAGTCCTTTTCTGTAAGGCTAGAGAGAATGTCTTTCTGACCTGTCATGTGCTTAGAGGCACCGCTATCTATGAGCGAAGTATCCTTTCCAGGTGTCACAGATCCTAAGAGGGCCAAAAACAAAACATAATCTTCAATCTCTTCTTTAGTCAACTTCTTGGGTGACTCATCATCTTCAGCTGCATGGGCATGATGTCTTTTGTTATTTATCTTCATGTATTCTTCCCTTCTGGCAGGATAGTTCTTAGCAATGCGTCCCATCTTATCACAATGATAACATTGATAAGAGGAGAATCTTTTCCCTTTCTTTGACCCTTATGATATTTTTGGAATCTCTTTGGGGGGTGAGATTCTTTATCAAAGTGGGTCTCTTTTTGAAAATGAGACGTTTTCTTTCCTCCTTTAGCATGAGCAACTAGGGCTTGATCTTCATCTCTTAATAGGACTACTTCTCGGTTGGTCACTCTTGCTTCTTCTTGAACACATTCTTCCCATAAACTGTCAAATTAGAGTTTCTCTTTTCTTGCACAAATAGTTTGGATGAAGGCATCCCAAGGTCCTGTGAGACCATTAAGAGTTGTCATTATGAGTTCATCTTCATCTAAGTTGTCTCCAATTGCCTCTAACTGTTCCATGAATTGAGAAACCCTAGAGAAATAGTCTTGAACTGTTTCTCCTTTCTGCATCTTTGTATTCTTGAGTTGGGTTCTCAAATTCATCTTCTGGTTGATGTTCTTTCCTTCATACATTTTGGTTAGGGCATCAAACATATCTTTTGGAGTATTCTTAGAAGACTCTTGAGGGATCAAGTGGTCTTTAATGGAATCTGCAATTATTCTTTTGGCCTTAATCATATCCTTCTTGTACTTCTCTTTGGCTGCTTCTTCAGGTTTTGGTACATTTTCTTTTATGAATTTTGTAAGGTCATTCTCTTCAAGAATGAGTCCAATTCTGTACTTCCAAGCACATATGTTTTCCACACCTTCTAACTTGTCAACAAGCTTGGTGCTTGCAGACATTTTGACCTGGAGCTAAGAAAATGACCAGAAAGTGAAAATGCTCAAAAATTGAAATTGAGCTTATCGAGAGATGCGTTGGGCTGAGGCGAGTTTGGTGGAGCTGACTGTTTAAGAAAATTCCAAGTTTTACCCCTTGAAACTTGACTTGCGCAATTCTGGACTGGTACTTTTGGTATTGGTTCTGGTTTTCTGTTTACCAGGCAAAACTAGGGTTTGAATTTCCGGAGAAGCTGCCCACTGAAAAGGTTGCTCAAGCTGCCAAAAGATGCGCTAGGGCAGGGCGCACTTTCCAAGATAGCTTTTGGTCAAAAATTCTTCTTCAGTAAAAAGCCCTAATTTTCTTGTACGACAACAGTGACGTTTTTGGATACCCAGTGAAAGATGCTCTATTCAGTCAAGCTCTGATACGATGTTAAGTTTTCACTGTTGTTATTAGGTTATTTCCAAATTACATGAGTATTCAATGAATTTCCAAAACAACAACGTAAAGAGGGTCACTGAAAGAAACACAATCACAAGGTACGCAACATTTTATCCTGGGAAATCCTCATGGGGGAGAAAACCCACCAAAAAATTCCTCAATAATAGATTGCCAATACAATGCCAAGACAAAGACCAAAACACCAAGAATAAACTAAGATTGAGCATGCGCCTCTCTTCTCTTTCCTTCTGCAACTAGAATTGCCTTCAAGATATGGGCATTAGATGAGTGAGTGTGAGAGTGTATAAGTGAGGCACCATCCTCACATATAAATACTAGTTGAGGAGGCGCTAGGTTTATGTCTCTTCACTTAGTAGGGTCGACTTCTTCTAGGAGTGGTTAAAACCACTTTATAAACACTAGGGGCCGACTTTACAAATACCACCATATAAATATGGTTTGACCAATCCACAAAAGGGGTTTTGGTCTTATACAAGACTCGACATGATCAATCCACAAAAGGGGATTTGATCTATAAGATAATAACTTAAATGTAATAAGAATATTCTTCGAAGTTACAATATTTCAACACTTTCTACCTCAACCAATTGGATGGAGAGAAGCTGACTCTACCAGTGAATGGGCAGTTCCTCAAGTTGTTCTTCAGTGCAATCATCTGATGCCCATAGGGGCATTCATTGTAACATAAATCTCTTTATAAATCTCTTTAACCCTTTTCCTTTGTATTTTATCTTCATGTCTTTACTTATTCCTTGTATATTATTTCACTTTCTTCTTTTGCACTTTCTTTGTATATATGTATATTATTTGTGCAACTTCATTTTATTGTTGGTTTCTATATATTCTATGTGTTGCTGACACATTCGTTTGGCGAGACATGTTTATTTAGCAGATCACAGATTCTGGATTCTCTCATGCTTTCCTAAAAATCAAGCACACGTCCCCATATGGAGCCAATGTTACCTACCAAGTTGCACTAGGATGGACTTGCAGTTGAGCCGCCAAAGATTGAACAAATACTTGTTTAGAATTAGAGTTCAGAAGTCCAGCTAGCCATTGTGGCCCCTTTTCTTCTTCTTCTTTACCGCATTTCCATACCCCCATGGGGAATTGTAATAAGATGAGCTAGCACAATGAACTTTGTAAAAGGATTAGCCCTCTAAGACTTGGTCATTAGTACGTTACTCTAGAGTGTTTTTTTTACTTTTTAATTATATCTTGCTGCCTTAGTAGCAAGTTATAATTTTAAAGTTTTTTTCACTCAATTACCTCCAAAGTTGGAGTATGTCCTAGTGGTTAGGCCTTAGTATATTGTCTAAGTCTAGTGTCTAATGTATATTACCATGCTAGTCATCATTTTTGAGTCATATGGAAATTGTGCCAAGTCCCCCTTAGGATTTTTTTAATGCTTTTTGCAAATAAAAAAATTCCTGCAAAATGGAATATTTTAATTGTAATTGATGAATAAGTTAAAAATGTTGTACTAGGAGGCATCATATGCCTTGGGGGTATTCATTTTCTTGCTTAGAATACCCACTTAACCTATGTACCCACTTTGTGAGTGAAAATAGTGATTTTAAATCACCAAAAAACAATTTTACTCACAAAAAGTCAATAAAAGACAAAAAATCAGCAATGCTATTTTTTGGGAAACATGTTTTGAGTCAACTCATTCTCTCTTGGAGTTAACTAAGCCTTGTTGGCACATAAGATAGAGTTGTGGGTGACTTCTTAGTTGAGTTGTCAAGAGAAGGGAAGTTCTCCAAGAGGAGGTGTGCCCCCCTCTCAAGAGGCGGCGCACCCTTGAGGTGAGTCGCCTACCTCTTGAGAGGTGGCGACCTCTCACTCCATCTCACTCCCATATGTGGTGCCCTTTTGGAGTTCCAAGAGAGGTGGCAGCCATATTGTTACACTTGTCTCACCTTTCCCTCACAAGTGGTGTGCCCTCCCTCCTTGGGAAGTGTGACCCCCCTCTTTGGTTTCTTCACCCGGTTTGCTATATAAACAAGCACTCTCTCCATTCTTTAGCTAATGGGAGTTTGAGTATAGATTGCAGTTGTCTTGTAAGATCATTGTAATACTCATTTGGAATAAAAAAGGCTTTGGTGGTCAAGATGATGTATTGAGCTATTGTGTGGATGAATAATTGTCATATGGTTTCATTATGAGGTGATGTCGTTCTTGGTTTTGTACTTCATTTGTTAGTTAGGCTTAGGATTATTGATACTAGCTTGTGTTCATTAATCCTTTTGCTTTGCTTATTTGAAAGACATTTATTTTCATGTATGTTTAAGCTTACTAACATGCTCATTGAGTCCTTGTAGGCGGCACCAAGCTTTAATTTTTGTTTTGCAAGATCTTTGTTAGTTCACAGGACCTCATAAGCTTGGGCAAGTGGTTGATCAAGTTTGCATCTTCCATTACTTCAAAATTCAAGGACATAGTCCCTCTTCAATTCATCAAAAGACCCCATTGCCCGAGGGTTCCGAACGTTGCAAGTTTCTCTCTCTGTTTCTCTCAAATTCAACTATTCTTCGGTTACTAAGATATGCATGCTAAAATTCAGATTTGAATTTCCATTTCATATCATTTACATATTGTTTTGCATGCATTAGAAAGTTGAATCTATTTTGCATTTCCAAGTTAATCAATTTGAAGATTAGATTCAACATTAAAACTCACCCTTTAGTAAGTTTTAAGTCAAATCTTTCAAGGCTAAGGTGTAGTTCAATTTAAGTGCTTTCATTTAAATATTTGGCAAATTCAAGTGCTCTCTTGCTGCCCTGAACAACCAATAAAACCATTGAGGAAGTTTGTTTTTCAGCTTGCCTTAGTGGCAATAGTTTGCTAGTTTAGTTCATCTTTTATTTAGAAATATTTTTGTCACAGTTTTGATTTTTCCCATAAGTTGTCCAAAGTGATTTTGGGCATCTTTTGGGTTGTTTTGCTTTCTTATTTTTGCAGATTTGTGGACAACCAAGAGAAAGTGCTGCCGATTTATGGCGGATTTGAACCTTCCGGGACCTCTGGGACCAACCTTCTTCCTTTCACATTATTTCTGAAACTTGTAACCTTGTTGATCCTCTTTTCTATAAAGGATCACAAGCCTTCGCAATAAAGAGATTATAAACACATCAATAAAATCAGTGGGCTACTCAGTGCCCAATATTCAATCCCCTCTAGGGGATCGATGTCCTTTTGTGGTTGTCTCATTTTTGCTTCTCATTTGCTTTATTAATTTAAACAGACAAAATTAAGCATAAAATCAATCACAATGCCATAAAACATTAGATTAGATTTCAATTTTTGCAATTTACTTTCAACAAATTTCAAAGTTGGCAATAAACCGTCCCCTCAGTGTCCCGTAGTATGTTATTGACCCCTCCTTTGCGAGCTTCGGCTTGATCTCCGGTGTGGGTTCCATACATAACGAGACCTGGTCAGTGTGGATTTAGTTTTAACTAGGACAATCCGATAGTTGCTATTGTTCAATTGGGACATTACATCGAGCTTGCGTGTGAAGTCAGGGGGATACTCATTAATGGGATTTTCTGTCCTTGTTGGACCTACGACAGTGCTCTCTGTACTGGATATTGTATTGAACTTATGTGTGAAGTCACAGGGGTATTCTTCTCGTTGGACCTTCGACATAGTTCTTTGCATCCAATTGAGGGATAACCTCTAAAGGGCCACATTTAGATTAGATTTTTTTTATTGTATCACTCCACACACTTCGCACCCATAAGTGGACTTGCACTCACAATAGCCACTTCACAATAAACCCACAAACTTAACAACTCATTTTTCATAATAAAATTGTCAAGAGCACTCCATAACATTTTCATTTCAGTTGCATTTTACATCTTGCAAGAATCTTTACATTTGGAACTGGTCTTTATATATTGCTTATCATTTCCAATTAAGCACTTGTATATACTTAGTACTTTATATGTTTTATCTTTCTAGCATAAGCAATTTCGTTTAGGTGTCTTATATGTTGTTAGATTAGTTGTAGTTGCTCTTGCTTTCACTAAACTCCTATATTTACGTTTTGTAATTAGCTTACTTAGCCTTAGAGTTATTTTTTAGGGACTACCCCCCTTGACTTCGTTAGGAGTTGGCCTAGACAGAAGAGTCGAGGATCAGGTGACAACACCTTGACTCGAGACTTGCCCCCAAGGACACATCCAGTGGATTGAATATTTCTTCCACGTTACCCGAGGTGTGTATAAGGAGGCAATGGATCCAACGACCAACAAAACAACATCAATTAATGAAGAAGATGCAATACCCGTAGTAAATCAAGGAAACATTGCACATACAGTAAGGGAAAATCATGTTACCAAATATCCTTATCAGCATCCCAATCATGAAAGCAGATATGAGTATCAATATCACTTAAGTAAATTAGGGCACAACTAATTTATCGTTCAAAAATGGTAAAGGACCAATGCAATTAAGTATCATGATAACAGTTCATCGTGGAAGTGGAATGTTCCACAAAGGAATTGAATTAGGATGGTCGATCCTTTTACGGTTCAACAATTTTGCTCAGTACTCAAAGGTTCATATTGTCTTGTATCATCAACTACAACAAAACAAAGATCAGAGGTTCATATTGTCTCGTATCATCAACTACAACAAAACAAAGAATGATGCAACAACATTACAAGCTAAAGAAAAAGACGTCCAATCCTTCCATCACTATGCTTTGAGGACAAAGCATTTCAAAAGGGGAAGACAATGTTATTAACATAAATATATATAAAATATATAAATAATAATGAATAACTAATAATTAATAATTAATTACTAATGAAGAGACACATCATATGAAAGGTCATGTCTCTTATGAAAGGGCACCCCTGCGTGGGTATATATGCAGACCCTTATTCTCATTGTAATCATCTCTTACATTATTCATACTTATTCAAATGCATAAATTATCCTTAATGGATTATTGTGGACTATCCTATTTATATTGGATATTTGTTATCTGAACCAGATTGGTTCATTACACTTGGCACCTAGGCCACATGAGAATACCTGCCCGAAGCTACAAAAATCAACACATTTTTCGAAATAAACTTAATAAGCCCTTGATTTAGAGATTGGTCAAAGCCACCAGGGGAAAGGCCTTGATAACTAAACAACAAAATTTATCCCTAGTTGTGTCCCACATAGCCTTGTAGAACTCACAAGGTAGCCCATCCAACCCATAGGACTTCCCATTATGCATAGAACTAAGTGCAAGAAAGAGTTCCTCCATCGAGAAATCCATGTCCAACCTATCATAGTGCCTAATTGACAGCTTATGGGGAAGCACCTTATAACAAGAATTTATGGCATCCACCACACTGTTTGTCAAAGCTTAAGGAGACCAAATATTTTGAACATGTAAATCATACATACCTGTAACTTTGCTAGGGTCCTCAAGAGATCCATTAGGCTTGTATAAACCAATAACTCTGTGTACCACTACCTTCCTTTTCAGGAAGTCAAAAAAGGGTTTGGAACCCTTTTTCCCTCCTTGAATCCAATGCATCCTAGACTAGACTCGGGCACCATTGGCAATGTACCCTTCCTCTTTGTGAACAACCATCTCTAGCTTAACAACATTCTCCCTAAGAGGTATGTTGTGAAGATCCTCCTATAGAAAAATTCGAACCTCCTCAAGACTGTCCCTAGCGACTTGCAACTCACGATGTTGCTTGTGGGCAATCATTCTCTCTATCCTCTCATAAACTTCACTGTTGGACAAACAGTAGCGTCCCACCAAAGTTGCCAACCCTTATCCCCTAGAGGATGAGGAGAAAGATTCCACTCTCGATGAACCAAGGCTTATAAATCTAGACACTCCAAATATGAGACATTTTACTTAATCAAAGAGGAAGGGACCAAGTCTATCGTATGTACTATGTCCCACTGAAATGGTTGACTGAATGGGGAAATGGTTTAATCTTGTAACATCTATTAATACATCCATGGAATGGAGATGTCTAGAAATGGAGATGTTGTCTCAAGGCCCATAAGCCCGTTTTAACCTGGCCTATGCCCTATTATTGACTTGTATGAAATTGTTCCAAGTGAACCAACCACCATAATCCAACCCCTTTTGCTTCCAGTAACATAAGAAGAGAAGCCTTGCACTGAAACCAAGCTTGCTTCTCGTCACCATTAACCACACTGCCAACACTACCACCTGGATCATTTGACCACTCCACCATGTTCAAATCTCCCCCAATGAACCAATCCACAATTAGAAGTGAAGAGGCCATCCAATGCTAGCAGTGCCCCTACCATGTACTAAGATTAGGATCATAAACTGAGTAGAACCGTAGAAGACAATCTTGTGCTAACAATGTAACCTAGACACTAGTTGGATGGGTCCCTCCCATGGCCCACCACAAAACTTTGCCAAATATGGGAAAGAGCCAACACCACTACCCCACTACCTTGTAGATGGTTCATAGCCCAGAATGGACCATTCCAACAATAACTCATGCGATTATGAAGCTCAAATCTAGTGGATTTGACTTCCTGAAGGAAAACGAGATCATGCTTGGTCCTTTGCAACACTCCACAAACAAAAGGATTGTATCTTGGGATCATCATCCCTCTCACATTCCAGGATAGAAAGGATAGATTCATTGCAAGGGAATGTGATGACCTACACTATTAAGCTGGTTATTCACCTCTAGATCCCCCCAGGTGGAGGTCTTCCCATCAGGTGAATGCACCATGACATCTTTGTAGGACTTTGCACAGGGGGGAGTGCTCAGATGCTTTCCAGGATTGTCAAGTTGGATAGGAGCTTCCTTTCGCTTGTGGGACTTCACATGCCATCCTACATCCACCTCCACACTCTACGTCTCTTGCTGAAGCGAGGCTCCTGTTTGTACAGGGTCAATGCTACAAATTTGACTAGGGATCCTTCCCATATAGGAGTGAGGGTCTCTAGATCCTGTCTGCACCATAGGGGTACTAGAGTTCAGAGGGGAGCCCTAACCCAAAATCGTATATAGCTAAAGAACCACCAACTTGGGCCCTTTGACTTGAAGCCATCGAATTGCCACCTACCCTAGCTTCTTTGTCGACAGGAGTCGTCGAAGCTGTCACACTCTCACTCGTTGAAGCCCCCTGTGTAGGCTTACAGTGTGGACAAT
>SNQJ01S0095031.1:0-30450 GCA_010110895.2 Picea sitchensis
ATTTAGGAGAACAAAGTATACATGTTTTGAAGTTCAGGTTTTTGTCCATCCTACAGATAATCCATAATTCTAATTGCATGAATGATTTAAAAATATATTATATTTTTTATTTTACCTATAGCCTGGAAAATTTTCACCTTTGGAACTGAAACTAGAACATGGATTAATATGAATGTTGGTTTTGCTTCCGAATCTGATAAGTTTGCTTCATATTTTGAAAGAAAATTGTTGGAACCATTAAAGATTCTAAAGATCAATTTTCTTATGTTGATTACGAATGATAATGATGCTACTAAAGATGAAGCTGATGTCGTTGATGATGAAGAAATTGGTCCGAGTCTACTACTACTGAAGTTGATAATCTGAGTTTGCTGCAAATGTGAAAGAATATTTAAATCTCATGCTTCGAAATTTGTGCAAATTTTGAAAATGATGCAAATTGTTGATGATAGGTGGGTAACCATATGTTCATGATTAGAAACCATATACAAGACACGATACAGTCTCTATATGCATGCAACTGTACAAAACTTCAAATATTCTACAAATCGACAACTGCAACAATTTACCAAAATTCTGGATCTTTTTATTAAATCAGTTTTAAAACATGCTTGTGTATATTTTATTGTGCATTTTATGAAAATGATGCCCACATCTTACTTAATTTATCATATTCTCTTCAAAACCCATATCTCAGAATTTTCTAATTCAACATCTTCTACTTGCAAATATAGCCCCTAGGAATAATATGCTACAGGAAATCTGGTTGTAACAATACTTTCAGTAGCTGCAGAATGTCACTGCAACTATAGAAAATTTGAAAAAAAAATTGATTTACAAGTAAAAGAATATGATGCAATAGTTCTTTTTATCCTATTTCTAGGAATAATAAGGAATATTCTCCTCTTTGGTGTAACACTTGATGTGCCTGAGCTCTGAAAATACAGTATGATAAAGAATTATGAAAGACTTATGCTAATCATCAAACCTTGAAAACTGAGATCAAGACTTGAATTTGTGCTTGTCCATGAGAGTGTCGATCTAAGTACTAATGCTATAAATATTGGATGGAGGCATGACATATCTATCACCCCCACACTCGCGATCTTGCATGTCCTCATCCACATGAAGTAGGGAACCGAGTATCCTTCATGAAAGATTGGATTGACGCAAGAGATAATTTAGGACCCAAGAATGACCTATATTTGGAACCATATCAAAATAAAATGATGTTGTATATGCTAAATGAATAAAGACTGATATTGGCTACAAATTTTAACTTTGGGGCAGTATTGTAGTAGCATATCATCCTACAGTCATGAGATTTTTTTTTGGATTACATCACACCTCATATTCATACCTCACATTTAAAAAAAAAGGGGCTAATCATCCTCATGCACACATGAGCATGAGCAACAACATATATTCATTTTAGGTATTTTAGAGCAAGAATTTGACATAGATCTTTAAGGAAACATCGGGTGACTCGTGACACTTTTCAAGAAGGGTTATCATAGAAGAGAGGATCAACATTAAGAGAGTTTATAACCAACAATGTTTTCTTTCCAGCAACTAAGAAACATAGGGTTATAATAGAAACATAATTGAACCTTATGAAGTCTTTGTGGCATCATATGGATGAGGATGAATTCCAATAGGTTGTCTTCCTATAGCAACAATGAAAATGTTCCTCATACCCCCTTTTTTAAGGCTAAGATATCCTCAAAATTCCTTGCCTCTTAAATGTAGAGATATGATAAATTCATAGGCTATGGAGTCCTTCTTCTTGGTGGATTAAAGTATGCACAAGTGAAAGACAAAGAATAGGCTAACTGAATCTTGACTCTTTGAGTTATCCATTTCCCATTAATGCACATGCATAAATACAAAGTAACATACCTTTTGCTTACAAATTTGAACCCTTCTCCATTCAATGAAATTGCATAGATTTGGACTTTTGGTGATCTAGTGTATGGAGGTGCCTAGGATGAGTACGCTACCTTGGAATAAGCGTGGACTGCTGATGCATATCTTGGGCACTTATATCATTTTCATATACGCATCAGTATTGTATATCATTGTGCAAGGGTATGAAAACTCATCATTACCTATACCAAGTGAAACTAATACATCCATATTTGTTGACCTCTTTCTTAGTGCTTTGTATGTTGCAACATAAAATCGTAATGATAAAATGAATGAGGATAAACAATGGACACTTTAACCGATCTCCCATTAAAAGAATATGAACACCAAAATTTGAGATGGAAGTGAAAATACGAAACATCTGGGTAGATTCATCCATGTGAATTAAAAAATAATTTATGTAAGGATTGTGTAACATAACTTTGAAGCAACCATCACCTTCACTCTCAATGAAATCTATAATATATTTTATACCTATCACTTCTGGATCAAAGAGGGTATCATATTTTTATAGAAATGGATCAAAGGATTGTGCATAGGATAATGATATTGAATCCAATTGAATAGGAGAGTATCCATGTCAAGATGCTACTTAACAAAACCCAAGTCTTCATTTTTGCTTTGGAGAACCAGAGATAACCAAACCAATGATTGTACTATTGGATTTCATCTTCAATAGTTATGGTAATTGAACCCTTCTCTATAGTTATGGTAGTAAAACAAGAGAAACAAATAATGCAATGGATTCCAGTAGTAGAACATGAATTTTTTACTTCCATTAATAAATGTTGAACATAGAAAATGGACAAATAGCTTCTACTGAAGATAGGAAATGCTTGATTATACCTGAATTTGGATCATGAAAGCTGAGAATGAATACTATGTACCTATGAATTTTGAAATAATTATTGTTGGTACTAAAATCTTGGAGGGATGAAGGATGAAAACCAACTATTGAACTAGGTTGAATGACCTATGTTTTATTGTTGGGACAATGCTGCTACATGCTACAAATAAATGACTGCTAGATTGACTGGAGTTAAGCCAAGAAAGAAGAAAAGAAGTATTCCCTAAATGAAGGAGATCTAGGATGCAATAAATATGGTGATGATCTATGAAAATGACTCATTCTTATCATTAAACTAGGCTACTGAGCTATACTTAGAGTTGAGCCAACATTTATTTAAAATTTTATTCACTACCCTACCCTACTTGAGAAAAAAGAGAACCTATTCTCAAGTATAGGAGTACTTCCATTGGATCCATGTGTGTAACATAATTACAAATGTACCCATATAAAAATATAATAAGTATACCTCAATAAGTACCAAGATATGGGAGGCCAGCTACTTGAGTGGAGATCATGCCAAGAAATATTGAAGGATGGAGTGGTATTCTGGCCTGATGACTATCTGGAACCATTATTCATTGTAATCATTTTTTCTTGGGTTCTCTTCGATTATCATGCCATGAATTTATTTCGAAAGTTGGTCATCACACTTTGTAATGCAAAAGGGATCGGGTGATAAGTATGCCATAAATTCTTCGATCTATGGCTCTAGTAGTTTCTCTTCATTTGATGTGGTCCATGACTCTTTGATTTCTTTGATCTTATCACAAGGACTACTAGAAGAAACTTTCATATCCTCTTCCCATGGAATATGTTCATGGATCCTCTGTTCCTCTTGAAATGAAGACTCATCCCTGGTAACAATTCTAGAGTGTGGGAAAGGATTTGAGAAGATCCTTGCAGGGGTAAGTCCTTATTTACTCAAAAAATGCTTGAGTATCCTTGAAGGATTCTTGCTAGATGATAACCCCTATCTTGCACATGGATTAGCGTAGGGGGGTCTTTTTGAATAAAAAACTACAACTTCTACAAAATGAAAATTTCAAAGCAAAGAATCTACTTGGACACCTCATGCTACTAATACCCTGTTGTCACCAAGTTATCTATTGAAATGGGTATCTTTCCCCTTTCCATGCATCAAACTTAAATGAAAGAACTCGAAACCAAATTACAAATGCCTAATCCCTTCAACATCTCCCCGATAAGGATACCAAAAGTGTCAGGAAACTTAATTGCTTAAATTGTTGTCCATTAAATTGTCAACCAAGGAGCTCGTAATCGTGTAAGATGTTGAAAAAATATATGCAGGAGTAGGAAACTAAATCTAATCTAAGAAAGTTGAATTCAAAATTGCTTTGTTCGACAAGACATTTTCCAGAATTTGAGTCAAGGATAGAAGAAATTTGTTACAATAATCAATTAGCTACTTCATAGATCAACTAATTCATGTAGCTTAGTCAAATTTGTAAATAAAAATCACTCAAGAATAAGAATTAAAATTAGAGGATATTATGTTGTAGGTTCAAGTCTTATAGCTTCTCAACTATCTTTGGATTCCTAGGGTTAACAAACATTTAGATCTCTTATGCACACCACACTCGGTCGATCACACTTGCAGAAATGAAATTGCATAAATGAATGGCTATAGAATTCAATTTGTTCATTGGACTTATATTTCGGACATTAACCACATCCCTTTTGTTGAAAAGCAAGAGCATCAACTAGTTTTGTGATTACAATAAAACTCAACCTTCAATGCCTAACACTGTACGAAAACCACACTTGCAAGAATTGAAAGAGCATAAACAAATGAATAGTAACTGAAATGAACTAATGAAACAACATCACAGAACTAAAGGAAACTATTTGGTTATTGTATACTAGAGAGAGGGGGGCCTTCCTCTCTTGGTATATACTACCAAGAAAGATTAGAGTAGACAACTCTTGATCTACAACAAAAGGTTTTTTTTTCCAACATTCAAAGGATTACAATGATATTGTATCAATAAGTGTGTGTTATCTTTATGCTAAGATATATGTTGAACTATAAAGGTATGATTCCCCATATTTATACAATACAAATGACATCACACAAATCAAAGCTACACTAATCTCAAACTTGTCTGCAACTATAATTTTGGGAAATATCAGTTTGAAGAATCAAGCGTATCTCCTAGATCCTTCACAATTTTAGGAAATCATCTACTCTGAATACTTATGGTTGTGTCCTACACATAACCAATGTGGTTGATTTTCAATATTCTCCTTCATATACTTTCAATTGATCCCACAAAATGGTCTCTCTATTATGGCGTGGATTTTCATAAACTATTTGACATTGCTTTTTATTTGAGCTGGAATATTTTTGGACCATGTTGACATGTGGATGAGATTCATGGATAATTTTGACACCTCCCAGATGTCGTGGTTTATTATAAGGCTAACTACATCCCTATGGATGAACAAATTGGTTGCAAAAACACGTCTATGTAAATAATATACATAACTGTAATGTGAGTTGCTACAGAAACAAAATATTCTATAGCCAACCATTACAATGATAGTTAATTAAATCATTATGCACAAATAAGAATGGAATTAAGTATAAAAATGGACAATTTCCCTTTAACCTTTTTTAATGCACCTATTTTGTAGTTGATTAGGATTTATGGAAAAAAGGAGTGAAATATGATATAACCGAGGCATAGATATAGACTTTTGAATGAAGGTACAAGACAATAATGTCACAAAATGAGTCTATTTTGAGGAATCAACACTTTGTCAACATGTTGTACATGCTCTTCCCAAGATTTGTTGTAGATTAGTTTGTCATCATAAAACACTAACACAAATGTTTGAAGGAAGGGATTGAAAATAAAGTTCACCAAACTTTGAAATGTTGAAGGTGCATTAGTAAGTCAAAATAGAATAACCATTAACTAATAATGACCTTCATGTGTTCTAAAAGATGTTTTAGAAATGACTTCCTACCTCATTTTGATTTGATGATATCCCGAATGAAGATCCATATTAGTCAAAAAAAAATCTCCATGCAATTCATCTAATAATTCATCAATAACAAGAATAATAAACTTATCTTTGATGGTCATTTTCCTGATATTTTTATAATATGGACACATACACCATGAACCATCCTTATTTTTAACCATCACCACTGGTGAAGAGAAATAACTTTGGCTAGGTTGAATGATTCCAATCTCTAACATTTCCTGGATCATGCATTCAAGATCCCTCTTCTATACATATGGATACATGTAAGGCCTAATGTTAGGTGGTACACTTCTTGGTTTCAAATGAATAGCATGGTGATGATATCAAGAAGGAGCAAGAACCTTAGGAATTTCATTAGATACCTTCGAATGTTTTTTGATAACTATTTGGAGGTTTAATGGAGTAAAGGATATAAATGTTTGAACATCAAGTGAGCACATTTGTGCAACTACGCCCCAATGTCCCTTTTTGATGCAGGATCATCGTAAACAACCTGCCAAGTAGCCATAAGAGTGGAAGACAACTGGAAAAGCGCAACACACATTTTGCACATTTTGAAATGTTTTTGAAAAATTAATGAGCAGATATTAATGTAGTAGTTAGAGGAAGCGTACTTGCATATTGTAAATAGATCTTGACTGATTTTCTCTCATCTGTCAGAGGTAATAGACATTAAGTCTGTTTAGTCAAAGTAGGTACATTTGAATTAAGAGATTAGACAGTTTTAGAAGCGTAGGAGGGAAAACAGATATAGACACCCTCACCCTTGTATTATTGTATCATTAGAGGAAGAACATTGTTAAGAGCATTTAGATTTTCATAAGTTGTTGAGTTGTAGCAGAGAGCTGTAGAGAAGAACCCATGTACATGAGCACTTGATTTAATATATGAAGCTTTGACTCAATTTTCATGGTGTTATGATGCTTACTGTTTACATTTGCTGAATGGTATGCTTACAATTGTTTTATTCTCTTTGTTTATGCATTTGTTTCAATGCTGTGTTGAATGTGTGATTTCATGTTAAGTATATGAAGTCTGAGAGAGGATAAGAATGAGTTTCAATTGTTTCTCATCGTGAGAGTTCCTACAAGGAGTGCAGTGAAACGTCCGCAAGGTGTGCGTTGACAAGAGTCTGAGTTTTATCTTAGAAAAGATTAGGAGAGATATCGTTGTTCTCATACCAGCATAAGTGTAGGTGAAGTACAGAGCCATGCAAGGTGTATGTAGGCTATTTGAAACCTTAAAAGTTATCAACTAAGGTGAAGGTGGAAGGAATGTTGTTGCAAAGAGTGCACAAAGTCGAGGACTCAAATAACCAGAGGTTATTTGAAATATTGTCGCAAGGAGTGCTAGCATAATTCCTTTTGGGGACTTGAGTTTGCAAGTGAAAGATCAGGAGGGATAGTACCTTTGAAGTGTTCAAAGGGAGACGAAAGTTGAAAGCATCTCATAAAATACAAGTTCAGGAAGGAGAACACTGAATCGTCTCACATAAGTCATTGAGGAGTGAATCAGGTGGTCAGAATTCTCTGAGGAGAACTCGTGAAATTGCGAGGACCATAGGATCCAGAGGAGATGCAAGGTGGTTAGGAGTTGGATGAATCTGCCACCCTGACATCAAGAATCAACGTGAACTATTGATCGTGGTCTGTCTAAGCCATCAAATCATTTCGGGAATTCGGGACCCATAAGTTAGGAGTGCAGGTCAAAACCCTTGGTCACTCAAACTCCCAGTTCATGAAAAGGATAATCAAGTGTGAAATTTTGGTATTTCAGGGTTTGGCATATCGAGAATATTGATGACAAGGAGCAGGGGCACTTGGCATTGAAAATCTCGAAGTTGGGAAATGTGATGTGCCTTGGGGTGAATTTCAAGATTTCGGCATTTCAGCACTTCGGGTGTCGGTCAGTAGAAGAGGCAGTGATCTTTGGAATCGAGAGTTTCAAACTCCCATTTTGTGAAAAGATGAAAGATACAGAGTTGTTAGATCGTGGAGAATCTCAGCCATAGATCACGTTGGAGGCGAGGTTTCAGGAATTCAGAGATCGGAGTTTCGGGAGGTGATGAACCTTTCTACTGTGGATCTCGCAAGTCACGAAATCTCGAAGAGTGGAAGGAAAAATTCCTGAAAACATTGAAGGTCAATAGCTGTGGGCCCAATCACGTTTTGGGGTTCTGGGAGTCAAGAGACAGAGTTGCATGTCAATGAAACTCCCGAAATCGTGAAAAGGAAAAAGCTGAAATAAGTGGCAACAAGAGGCGTGTGTTTGGCACATTGAAGGAGTCAACCCTTGTTGATGTTTTGGGTTTCAGAGGTTGAAGAGACAAGGGGCTCGACAATAGGATTCACGAAATCATGAAATCCGAAATCCTGAAAGGAAAAGAAAAGCCCCGATCATATTTGTTGATCAGTTGTGGAATACACCTTGTGTGTGTGGTATTTCCTATGGGAATCCAAAGAGTCAATCTGACTCAGGGGAAGATTTGGAATGATCCTAAGATCGAGAGGTCGTGCAGAACCTACTGAGGCAGGGGGTGCTGCATCAAGTGTGGTATCAGAGCTCAGAACATGTTCTTTTCTTTCTGTAGCAGAGAGAACAAGTGAACATTTTATAGCCATGCCGCTGAGAAGAAGAGATAGGCCAATGCCAATTCCTGATCTAGCAAGAGAAAGAGAAATGTGTGGGTTATGTGCCAGGCTTGATGCCATGGAGAAAACACAGAGGTGCATAGTTGACGCTGGGGATATCAGCGAGGTCAAAAGTGAAAATGAAGCTAGAAACGAAGGAGAAGTTGTAGTTGAAGATGCTGTGGACGAACGCCTATTCAGGGCTGTTGCAAGGATAGGTGCCAGAGAAAAAATGGACATTCCAGTGTATGAGGGAAACCTGGATGTTGAAGATATTCTAGTTTGGATTAGAGATCTAGACAAGTAATTCTATTGTGAGGATGTTGAGGAAGACAAGAAGGTCAAACATGTCATTACTAGACTTAAAGGGCATGCAACACTATGGTGGGATGAATTGCAGGCTGACAGACGCTGCAAGGGCAAGCAGAAAATCAAAATCTGGGATAGAATGGTTGCAAATATGAAAGCCAAATTTATACCCAAGGATTATCAAATCACTTTGTTTCGGAGGATTCATAATTTGAGACAGAATTTTATGTCAGTGAAAGAATACACTAAAGAGTTCTACAAGATAAACATCAGAGCAGGTCATTGGGAAAGGAATGATGAAAAAGTTGCCAGATACATGAATGGTCTGTGGTATGACATTCAAGATGAGATGAGTATGATGACCATTCGAAATGTGGAAGATTCTTTTCAGATAGCTCTGAAAGTTGAAGAGAAGTTGATCCGGAAGCAAGGTCAAAGAGGCCGAGGTAGAAGTCAAGCCAGAGGAAAAATAATTGCCCAAGACAGAACTCAGAAATCTAAAGAAGAGGGGAAGAAACATCAAACTCAACATGAGAGAGGAGGAAGCTCACAGAGAGGGAAGTATGCTGATAGAAATACTTTTCCTCGATCTAGAGGAAGAGGAAGAGGCAGAGGCGGTGAAGTAAAATTATTTGTCTATGCAAAGATCTGACATAAATCCTATGAGTGTCCAGATAAGAAAAAAAATGGTGGTGAATTTCACATTGCCGAAGTTCAAGGATGGAATGTTGAGGCATAAGACACTGAGGGTGGAAGATCTTTGATGATGAGGAAAGTTATCTTGAAGTCAGAGAAGGAGGCAGAGAACCCAGCCCAAAGAAACAATCTGTTTCAGACTGCTTGCAAAACCAAATACAAGGTATGCAAGGTCATAGTGGACAGCGGTAGCACAGACAATCTCGTATCTACAGAGATGGTAGAAAATTTGGAGCTGGAGACTGTTGTACATCCAAGCCCATACAGAGTTTCATGGCTACAAAAAGGACATCAGGTAAATGTCACTAAACAATGTTTAGTTGAATTTAAAATAGGAGGATATAAAGATGAAATATTATGTGATGTCATTCCCATGGATGTTTTTCATCTATTGTTGGGTAGACCGTGGCAATATGACAGGAACCTGATTCATGATGGGAGAAAGAACACGTACACCCTCGATAAGAATGGGAGGATGCACATGTTGTTGCCGATTAAAAACCAAGAGGTGGAAACAAAGATGAGCAACACTGTACTTCTCATGAGTGGGAAGGAACTTATTAAGGAGGTTAAAAAGGAAGACACACAATTTATTGTGGTCAGGAAGCCCAAAATTGTTTTGACCAGTACGAGAATAGATGATTTACCAGAAGAAATCCAGAAATTTCTAGGAGAATTTGTTGATATAGTAGTGGATGAACTACCTTGTCCGTTACCACCTATTAGGAGTATAATCCATCATATCGATCTTATACCTGGAGCCAGTTTACTGAACAAAGCTAAGTACAGGTTGACGCCGCAGGAAAATGAGGAAGTTAAGAGATAGGTCCATGACTTAATGGACAAAGGATTGATTTGAGAGAGCTTGAGCCCATGCGTTGTTCCAACAATGCTCAACCCAAAGAAAGATGGAGGCTGGAGAATGTGTACAGACTCAAGGGAAATAAATAAGATTACCATCAGATACAAATTTCCATTGCCAAGGATGGATGATTTGATGGATTGCTTGAGTGGAGCAAGATTTTTTTCAAAGATTGATTTGAAAAGAGGGTATCATCAAATTCAGATGAGAGAAGGTGATGAATGGAAGACAACATTCGAGACAAATGAAGAACTGTATGAATGGATTTTCATGCCATTTAGCTTAACGAATGCACCCATTACTTTCATGAGGTTGATGAAGAAGTCCTGAAGGATTTCATTAGGAAATTCGTCATCGTATATCTTGATGATATATTAATCTTCAACAAAACAGGAGCATAACACTTAAATCATTTAGTTGTAGTGATGAGAAGATTACAGTAAGAGAAATCGCTGATAAATATGAAGAAATCGTCATTTATGAGGACATAACTCGTTTATTTGGGTTTTGTTATCTCTGCAAATGAGTTGAAGATGGATCCAAAAAAGGTAGATGCAATTAAGAATTGGCCATCGTCGAAGAGTGTGTTTGAAGTTCGAAGATTCCATGGTTTGGCAAGTTTCTACAGAAAATTCATTCAAAATTTCAATGGAATTAGCACACCAATGATGGATACGGTGAAGAAAAGTCGCAAGTCTTTTCACTGGATAGAAGAAGTAGAGAAGAGCTTCAACCCGCTGAAGAAGAATATCATGAAGCAACCAATTCTGGTTTTGTCGAATTTTAGCAAGACATTCCAGGTCAGGTGTGACACGAGTGGATTCGCAATTGGAGCAGTCTTGAGCCAAGACGACAGGACGATCACATACTTCAGTGAAAAATTGAATGAAGCGAAGATCAAGTACTCAACATATGACAAATAATTCTATGCAGTCATACAATAACTAAAGAAATGGAGACATTATTTGGTTCCTAAAGAGTTTGTTTTGTACAATGATAATCGTGCTTTACAATTCGTGACTCGGCAGGAGAAGTTAAACCAAAAACATGTTAAATGGGTTGAATTCATGTAGAATTTTACTTTTGTGATTAAGCATGTTTCTGGAACTGCTAACAAAGTTGTTGATGCTTTGAGCAGGAAATGTTTGCTTATGCAGGAATTCAGAGTCAAGACTTTGGGTTTTGATAAACTCAAAGAAATGTATAGGGATGATCCATATTTTAAGGAGGCATATGAGGCATCTGAGAATCCAGTTCTCAGGGACAAAATCCAATGGACTGAGTATATGATCCAGGATGGGTTATTATTATGGGGCAATCAACTATGTATTCCAAAATGCTCCATGAGGGAGAACCTGCTGAAAGAAAAAAACAGTGGAGGATTGGTCAGACATTTCGGTCATGATAAGACGTTCTCAAAGTTGAATGGCTCATATTTTTGGCCAGGGATGAGGATATATGTTAAGAAAATTGTGGAAAGATGCAGGATTTGTCAGCACACAAAAGGGAAAAGGAAGAACAAAGGGTTATATCAATCATTACCCATACCAGAAAGGCCGTGGGACATAGTGAGCATGGATTTTATATTGGGACTGTCAAGAACACAAAGAGGCTATGATTCAATCTTTGTGGTAGTCGACAAATTTTCAAAAATGGCACATTTCATACCATGCCAAAAAACCAGTGATGTAACTCATATTGCGAACCTATTTTTCAAGGAAGTCGTTAGACTTCACGGCTTGCCAAGGAGTATCCTGTCTGATCGAGATACCAATTTTGTAGGGCATTTTTGGAGGACCTTATGGAAAACACTATGGACAAGTTTGTCTTTTGGCTCAGCATATCATCCTCAGATGGATGGGCAGACAGAAGTCATGAACAAAAGCTTGGAATATTTGTTGAGGAGCTTAGTGACTGAACACCACAGTCAATGGGATCACATTCTGCCACAAGCAGAATTTTCTTATAATGATTCGCTTAATAGAAGCACAGGGTAGAGTCCATTCCAAATTGTATATGGAATGTATCCAAGGGGAGTTTCTAAATTGAAAGATTCAAAACAAGATGAATTTAGGAGTGCTAATGTAGAAGACTTTGCAGAAGGAATGAAGGAGCTTCACAACCGAGACAAGGAGCGATTGCAGAGTTCAAGTCAAGAATACAAGCGGAGAGCAGATCAACACAGGCGAGAACTTCAATTTGAAGTTGGTGATCTAATTCTTGCGCATCTGAGGAAGGAAAGGTTCCCAGATGGAACATATAACAAAATGAATATGAAAAATATTGGACCATGCAAGGTCATAAGGAAATTTGGGGCAAACGCATATGAGATTGAATTACCCGATGGGATCAGAATCTCACCGATATTCAATGTTGCGGATTTGTACCCTTACAGAGCTAAATAAGCAGGAGCAGAGAAGGAACGTAAAGAGATTCAATGGAAAAAAAAATACCTATAGCTGAAAAGACATAGATGGAAATCATAATTGAGAAGAGGATTAGCAAAAAGACTAGGAGAAAAGAGTATTTTGAATACTTGGTCAAATGGAAGGGACATCCAGTTGAAGATGCTAGTTGGGAAGATGAAGCAGAAATTCATAAGCATGGATAGACCGTGCAAGAGCTCATGAATAGGAGTTCATGAAAATTTTCAAGCAAGGGAGTATGATGCAGGGGCATCGTAAACAACCAGCCAAGCAACCATAAAGGTGGAAGACAGCTTGAAAAGTGCAACACACATTTTGCACATTTTGAAATGTTTTTGAAAAATTAATGAGCAGATATTAATGTAGTAGTTAGAGAAAGCGTACTTGCATATTGTAAATAGATCTTGAGCTATTTTCTCTCATCTGTCGGAGGTAATAGACATTAAGTCTATTTAATGAAAGTAGGTAGATTTGAATTAAGATATTAGACAGTTTTATAAGCGTAGGAGGGAAAACGATATAGACAACCTCACCCTTGTATTATTGTATCATTAGAGGAAGAACATTGTTAAGAGCATTCATATTTTCATAAGTTGTTGACCTGTAGCAGAGAGATATAGAGAAGAACCCATGTATAGGAGCACTTGAGTTAATATATGAAGCTTTGAATCAATTTTCATGGTGTTATGATGCTTACTGTTTACATTTGCTGAATGGTATGCTTACAATTGTTTTATTCTCTCTGTTTATGCATTTGTTTCAATGTTGTGTTGAATGTGTGATTTCATGTTAAGTATATGAAGTTTGAGAGAGGAGAAGAATGAGTTTCAATTGTTTCTCATCCTGAGAGTTCCTGCATGGAGTGCAGTGAAACATCCACAAGGTGTGCATTGACAAGAGTCTGAGTTTTATCTCAGCAAATCTTAGGAGAGATACCATTGTTCTCATACTAGCAGAAGTGCAGGTGAAGTACAGAGCTGTGCAAAGTGTGTGCATGCTATTTGAAACCTTAAAAGTTATCAACTAAGGTAAAGGTGGAAGGGATGTTGTTTCAAAGAGTGCACAAAGTCAAGGACTCAAATAACCAGAGGTTATTTGAATGATTGCCGCAAGGAGTGCGAGCAGAATTCCTTTTGGGGACTTGAGTTTGCAAGTGAAATCTCAGGAGGGATAGTACCTTTGAAGTGTTCAAAGGGAGAGGAAAGTCAAAAGAATCTCATAAAAGACAAGTTCAAGAGGGAGAACACTGAATCGTCTCGCAAAAGTCATTGAGGAGTGAATCGAGCAGTTAGAATTCTCCGAGGAGAAATCGCGAAATTGCGAGGACTGTAGGATCCAGAGGAGCTACAAGGTGGTTAGGAGTTGGACAAATCTGCCACCCTAACATCAAGAATCAATGTGGACTGTTTATTATGGTCTGTCTGAGCCGTCAAATCATTTCGAGAATTCAGGACCCATAAGTTGGGAGTGCAGGTCAAAATGCTTGGTCACTCAAACTCCTGGTTTGTGAAAAGGATAATCAAGTGTGAAATTTCAGTATTTCATGGTTCGGCATACCGGGAATCTTGATGACAAGGAGCCGGGGTGCTTAGCATTGAAAATCCTGAAGTTGCGAAATGCAACGTGCCTTGGGGTGAATTTTCAGATTTCGACATTTCAACACTTCGGGTGTCGGGAAGTAGAAGAGGTAATGCTCTTTGGAATCAAGAGTTTCAAACTCCTAGTTCACGAAAAGACGAAAAATCCAGATTCGTTGGATTGTGGAGAATCTCAGTCGTAGATCACGTTGGAGGTGAGGTTTCGGGAATTCAAAGATCGGAGTTTCGGGAGGTGAGTAACCTTTTAGCTGTGGATATCGCAAGTTGTGAAATCCCAAAGAGTGGAAGGAAAAATCCCCGAAAACATTGAAGGACAACAGCCGTGGGCCTAATCGGGTTTCGGGGTTCTGGGAGTCAAGAGACAGAGTTGCACATCAATGCAACTCCTGAAATCATGAAAAGGAAAAAGCCAAAATAAGTGGCAACAAGAGGGGTGTGTTCGGTGCATTGAAGGAGTCAACCCTCGTTGACGTTTTGGGTTTCAGAGGTTGAAGAGACAAGGGACTCGACAACAAGATTCGTGAAATCGTGAAATCCAAAATCCCGAAAGGAAAATAAAATCCTCGATCATATTTGTTGATTAGTTGTGGAATACACCTTGTGTGTGTGGTATTCCCTGTGGGAACCCAAAGAGTCAATCTAACTCAGGGGAATATTTGGAGTGATCCTAAGACTAGGAGGTCGCGTACAACCTACTGAGGCAGGGGTTGCTATCAAAAGTAGGTCACTACGATGTTAGGTTACGATTGTGAGATCACATACATCAATGTGAAAGAGAATTTTGTGGTTTATGATTTGTTCGGTAAAAATGAGGAGGATGAATCCCTATTTTCCTCATAATTATCAATATCAGACTAGCTTGAAGAAGTATGAAAATAATGGTTGGTTAATGGAACAAATTTTAAATTGTCCAACGACTTAAGGAGGATCTCTACCCCTCTATGGGCTATACTTGGTGGAATAACACCTTACATCATAAAGGCATAATGTTTTGGTACAAAAATATTCTTTAAAAGAGAGTATGTAAGAGGAGTTGAATTCATCTCTTATAGTGGGTCAGCCTAGTTTTTGAAAAACATATCAAATCACTAATATATCCTGATTTTAAGAAGGAATGAAAAAGGATATCCATAATTGAATCACTGAATGTGAATCCTAACAAAGGAACAAATGTTAAGACCTAAATAGTGGCTCATTACCCCTTAATTAGGGCATATTATATTAGTAATGTTATTTATTTATGTCAGCTTTAGTCCATTAGTTGTAATTATACCTCCTAGTATCCTATATATACCAAGGATTCATTTTCATTTTGAATCATCTTGTAATTGTACATTTATGTGGGCATAAGGAGGTTTCCCCCTTGAAGAGGCTTATTATCTAAGTTTCTCTCTTTTTCAAGGTGTTGAGTACTTATTCTGAGGTTTTTCTATGCTATATTGATATTTGGTTCTTAACATATGGTATCAAAACTCAAGGTCTTGGGGTTTCGCTGCTTCATCTGAGACACCTTGGAATTTTCAGTATAACATTTTTTCTAGAATGTTTCAGAAGGAATGGATTGGAGGATATTTAGTAGTCGGATCAAGGTACGTTGAGTTAAAAATTAATCTTTTGAGGCCTTATAATTTCGGAGATACAACCTGTGCAAGATAGGGTTCGAGAATCATCCTGAATTGAGTGATTGCGGACTTTTCGCTATAAAACAAATTATGTAACATTTCATACCCAAAACTCTGGAGGATATTCAAAGAAATTAGTAAGGTATATGTGGTAAAAAGTGCAGCTTATAGGTCATCTTAAATTTGTAGATACACCCTGTGGAAGATAGGGTATCTAACTAGTCCTATTGACTAGTCTCAAGAAGGTGTTACAAGTAAAAAAATCGTAACTTCTTCCTAGAGTATCCAAATTGAGTGAGACTAATTTCATTGGATAGTGGTCAGTCTGTAGTATTTTTGGTATAATTTGAAAAATTTTATATCATTTATTTTGTGCGGGGAATGATATACAAGTGAGATATCTTGGAAAGGAAAACAATCAACAAGTTGTGGGGAAGTTACCATAAATTCCACTTGGCACATCCAATTTTGATCATACCTATGGCATTGAAGAGAAGAAATATCAGAGAACTACAAAAAATAAATTTTCATACCCAGAAGGGCTGAAACTTTGGAGATACAACAGAAGAAAGATTGTCTAGTAGAACCACCTCAAAATCAAGGTTCAAAAGTGATACTTGGCCAACATGCCACCCAAAAAGGGAACTTCTAGACCAAATAAGCCTCCAGAAAATCTTAATTGGACTCTTGATGAAGGTGAAGAAATGTGTAGGAAAATAAATGATTTACAAAAGACAGTAACAAAAGATGAACTACAAGAGATGGAAGCTAAGTTGGAGGCAATAAATACTAAGATGGATGGTTTAAAAGAGGAGATCATGGATGGATTAAAAAATTTCGTAATAGAGAGGACAACTAAAAGTGAAAATGTATCCCATGAGATTCATGATGAGGACACAAGGAAGGTGAATCAAGAATGGAGAAACTCTAACTTTGGGTTGAATACCAACCATGTTCCTAAGATCGATATGCGAAAGATTGATGGCAAGGACCCTATCACATGGATACTTCAGATGGATAAATTATTTGATCTACATAATGTTCCACATACACAAAAGGTACGAATTGCTTCTTTATATTTAGAACCCAATCAATTTGTATGGTATATATGGATTTGTTCTCGTAAATCACTCATCATTTGGACAATTTTCACGGAAGAAGTGATAGCACACTATGAGGATACAAGGAGCAGTACCTTCTTTAGCCAATTGATAAATCTCAAGCAAAAGGGTTTAGTTACAGAGCACATTGAGAACTTCCAAAGATTGAATATAAAGGTAACAAATATTCCAGATGAGCACTTGATTGATGTATTTATAGGAACTTTAAGAGATAACATTCAACATGAGGTTCGCCTTTGGGAACCCAAATCATTGGAGAATGCATTTAGGGTGGAAAGAAATGTTGAAAGTAAAAATATGGACATGGCTACTAGAAGGACCAATCCTAACATCTATAGAGAGAATAATGCTCCTTCTTATAAAACATGTCAACCTACAAGGTTGACACCTCAACAATTGGAGGAAAGAAAAGCAAAAGGTTTATGCTTTAATTGTGATAGCAAGTACAGTAAGGGACATAAGTGTGGTGAGAAGAAATTATTATACATAGATTGTGAAGAGGAAGAAGAACAAGAACATACATAGATTGTGAAGAGAAGAAGAACAAGAACATGAACAAGAACCATCTCAAGATGAAAATGTAGGAATCACTCTCATCTGGAAGAGTTGACTCCCACGATACCATGCAATGCATTGGCTGGAATTAGTACTCCTCAAACCCTCAAGATCGAAGGATATATCAAAAATAAAAAGGTAATAGTCCTAATTGACTCTGGCAGTACTCATAATTTCATTCATTATAAATTAGCCAAAGATCTCACCACTTTGCATATCCAGCACCAGAGTTTCAAGTAATGATTGGGTAGATGGAGGAACTATCACTGTTCAGGAAAATGAAATAAGATCAATATTACTATGGGGAATATGTAATGAATAGTCCAATGATTTCTATACCCATGGGTGGTGCTGATGTTGTACTAGGAATTTAATAGTTACAATCATTAGGAATAATGGCTTTTAATTTTCAAGAACTTTTCAAGAAATTTTCATTGGAAGGAAAGAAATTGAGCTAAGAGGTATCACACAGGGAAACCCAGTAAGGTGATATGCCTAATGGCATGACAAATTATTGAAAAAGGGGAATCAAGGTGTTATTGCATAACTATGATCACTAGATGTTCAAACATATAATCCATCTATTCATTTAGATTCCATGGATCATTGATAAGCATTCCAAAGTATTTGAATATATCTCCAAAGGAATTCCACCCACTTGAAATCATAATCATGATATTCACCTAATTCTCTGAAGTGTTCCTCCCAACATCAAGCCATACATATATTCTTATGCCCAGAAGAGTGAAATTGAGCTCATGGTTGAAGAAATCAAGCTAGAGGATGGTATTTTCATTAGATCCTAGCCAAAGTTCTTACTTGCACCAGTGGTAACGATATTCAAGAAAAAAGATGGCTCATGGTGTATGTGTCCATTTCATAGAGAGCTCAACAAAGACTACTCATAATCAAAGAAAATTTCCCCATTCTGTCATTGATGAAATTGTTAGATGAACTACATGGAGCAATCTATTTCACAAAGTTGATCTTCGTTCAAGGTATCAATAGATTAGAATGAAGGTGAACAGCGATATCCCTAAAACAACATTTCGAGCTCATGAAGACCATTATGAATTTTTGGTCATGTCTTTGGCCTTGCAAATGCACCTTCCACATTCCAAGTGTTGATGAATTCCATTTTCAAGCCCTTCCTTCGAAAATTTTGTTAGTATTTTGATGATATAACAATCTATAACAAGTCTTGGAGGATCATGTGTGACATGTTGACAAGGTTCTAAAACTAGTAAAGGAGCAACAACTATATGCCAAAACCATCCAAATGTTTCTTTAGGTTGAAGGAGGTAGAGTATTTGAGTAATATTAAATCTCATGAAGGTGTCAAGGTAGACCCCATCAATATTAAGCACATGATGGACCCGGGATTGATTCCAAAAGCATTGAAGAATCTTAGAGGATTTCTGGGTTTGTCAGGTTACTGCCACAAGTTTGTTCGACACTATGGAATAATAACAACACCTTTAATGACACTGACTAAGAAGGATGCATTTTCATGGACTCTAGAGGCAACTAAAGATTTTGAACAACTTAAAGAGGTGATGTGAAAAGCTCTTGTCTTGACCACTCCAGACTTCACAAAAACCTTTATTTTGAAATGTGATGCCTCAAGAAATGGAATTGGTGCTGTCCTAATGTAAGAAGGAAGGCCCCTGGCTTTCGAAAGTCGACCACTCAAGGGAAAAGACTTACAAAAACCCATTTATGAGAATGAAATGATGGAAATACTACATGCATTGAAGAAATGGTGTCCTTACCTAATAGGTAGGCACTTCAAGGTCAAAACAGATCATGATAGTATTAAATACTTCTTGGAACGAAGACTATCTTCAGAAGAACAACAAATATGGGTAACCAAGATATTGGGCTATGATTTTGAAATTGTCTATAAAAAAGGGAAGCAAAATGTTGTGGTAGATGCACTCTCAAGGAAGGATGAAGATGTTGAGGCCTTTCTCTATGCTATCTCAATCATCCAACTCAATTGGATAATAGAAGCTATGGATGAATGGAAGAATGACGAAAAGTGTGGACTCTCATTCAAAGTTTGTAGCAGGATTCCAGTACATCAGATACATTTACATGGAAAAATGATTCACTGTGGTACAAAGATCACTTATATTTATGTAAGAAATCCCAACTCAAACAAAAGGTACTATTGGAATTGCACACCTTTCCAGTAGGAGGGCACTCAGGATTTTAAAAAACCTACCATAGGGTCAAGAATGAATTTTTTTGGGATGGCCTTAAAAATGATGTTCAAAGGTTTGTGGCGGAATATTTGGTTTGGCAACAAAATAAGGTGGAAACAATTAAGACCCAAGGTCTTTTACAACCATTAGCCATCCCAAGTCAGTGTTGGGAGGAGGTTTCCATGGATTTTATCACAGGGTTACCGAAGTCTAAAGGAAAGAGTGTCATCATGGTGATTGTTGATAGACTGACCAAGTACACACACTTTTGTGCACTCTTTCATCCCTTCAAATATAGTACAATTGCCACCGCATTCATGGAGATAGTTCAAAAGCTACATGGCAACCCAAAGATTATTGTAAGTGACAGAGATCCCATCATCATTGGACATTTTTGGACATAATTATTTTCTTGTTTGGGTACTCAATTGGCTCATAGCTCATCCTATCATCTTCAATCTGATGGGCAAACCGAGATAGTGAACAAATGTCTGGAAGGCTAACTTCGTTGCTTCGTCTCTGATAAACAAACACAATGGTTCAAATGGTTACGCTTGTCAGAATGGTGGTATAACACTTCCTTTCATATTGCAACAAAAATTACACCATTTATGACACTCTATGGATACCACCCTCCTTCCATCACTTATTCTCTAAAATAAAAATCTAAGGTTCAAGCAGTGCAAGATCACATCGAGCATCAACAACAAGTTCTCCAAATATTAAAGGACAACCTAACCATGGCACAAAATCATATGAAACAACAAGAAGATCAACATCGTAGTGAAAGAAGTTTTGAAGTAGAGGATTGGGTGTTTTTAAGACTACAACCATATAAACATATGTCCCTCAAGTAAGCCAAGAAGGATAATAAATTATCACCAAAGTACTATGGCCCTTATAAGGTGTTGCAAAATATTGGTACTATGGCATTCAAATTGGAGTTGTTTGCATCTTCACGAGTACACCCAGTTTTTCATGTTTCATTCTTAAAGAAGGTTATAGGTGACAATATCCCAGTTCAAACTATATTTCAAGAACTTGACGAGGAAGGAAAAATCATACTGGATCCTGAAGCCATCACTGACACAAGAATTCACCATCTGAGGAATAGATCCATTTCAGAGTATCTCATTAAATGGAGGAAACTATCGGCTGAAGATTCCACTTGGGAAGATGATTCTTTTATACAAAAGCATCCAGAGTTACTCAAGCATTGCAAACAACACTTATCTCAAGGGGAGGGGCATGTTAAGCCCTAAATAGTGGCTCATTACCCCTTAATTAGGGCATATTATATTAGTAATGTTATTTTATTTATGTCAGCTTTATCCATTAGTTGTAATTATACCTCCTAGTCTCCTATATATACGAAGGAGACATTTTCATTTTGAATCATCTTGTAATTGTACATTTATGTGGGAATAAGGAGGTTTCCCCCTCGAAGAGTCTTATTATCTGAGTTTCTCTCTTTTTCAAGGCGTTGAGTACTTATTCTGATTTTTTTCTATGCTATATTGATATTTGGTTCTTAACAACAAAAGTGAAATATTGAATATCCTTAGGGAATTGCGACCACTATTTATACCTACCAATATTTAGGGTGACCTTTCCATGGATGTTTTAGTGGGGCTCCCTAAAGTTGGAAACATTATTTCATCATGGTTGTAGTTGACTTCCTTTCCAAACATGCTTACCCTTTTTCCTTACCACACCCAATTATGCCACCCATATTTGTCCTATTCTTCATGGATTATACTTTTAAATTACATGGCATGCCTAATTCCATTGTGTCAAATCACTAGTACATTGGTCCCATTTTACAATGATTTACCGATGCCTGTTCGTCGCCACTACATCACAAGTTCAATGAAGGAAACAAGTGGTTTTGTGTCACGTCACCTTCATAGCAAGTACATGATTCAATAATTCATCGATATTATGATGACCTAGTCCATCGTAAGGGTGACTTAACACGTTCCAGAAGTTTGTCTCAAATTCATCATGTTTTCGTTGCTAGTACATCAAACGATCGACCAAGTAGTGACAAATGTTTCTTGGTAGTTCATCACAAGTACAACACGTGGTCATCACTACAATGTCAAAATATCGACGAACGCTAGTTGTAAGAGAATAAAAAATTAGTCGTGAGAGAGATAAATCAACGATGAATGTTCCCCTTTAGTTGATCACAACTCCATATCATTTTCATCTCCATTTCGTCGATAAAGTGACAAAAATATGACAAAATCGTGACGAATTTTCCACAAACAATTAGAATGATCTTTTCGAAAGATAAAGATATTACCAACGGAGATGTCATATTTACAATGGTTTTTAGGTGAGAAATAAATTCATTACTCTAGTCGAACTATCGATGAAATTTGTCATCAATGGTAGAGAAGATGAAATATCAAAATCAATTTTCCCCCTTTTTTCTTTTTTCACAAGGATCTGTTTCAAAATTGTCATTTCAACATCACCTAGTATGTTGGAGAGTCCTAGTTCTTCTTTTGAATTTTTGCAAAGCTTCACAGGAGTTAATATTTAATTTCATGGCCCTCATATCCATGGAAAACTTTCGATCATCAATTGTCCCATTTGATCCACCCCCTACTATTGGAGTTACTTCAAACACAACTAACATTTATTTTTCCTAATTTTTTTCCTATGTTTATTAGTTATTATTTAGTAGCCTATATATTAAGAAGAATACTCCTCTAGGGAGAATATTATCTTCAATTTTCACTTCAGTTTGATCAATCGAGTGGAGTCTAGATGCTACATTGGGATTATCACCATGCAGCATTGGTATCATCACCAACTAATGCGCATTTTCCTTGGGATCATCACTAGCCTAGCGCATTACCCATGATTCCCTGATATCCTCCTCACTTCACTCTGTTTCATTCAGTTAATTGAACATTGATAGACTAGTTAACTCAACTAGGTGGCAGTTCACTCTCATAACTGCTCGAGAGACTAGAATAGGTGGCAATTTACTCCCATAGTTGTTGGTGTGTGTCCACATCACTCTAGACCACCACTATGGCACATTGGTTTCTCTTCCAGTGTGCATTGGTTGAGTTAAACAGAGTATATCATGTGTAAATTATCATTCATTCATTTGGTTAATGTGAATTCTTCTATTCTTTATCTCATGTTTCTCTTTTCTTCTATTTTCTTTGCAACTGTGTATGTCAATTCCCAGCTAGATATATTATGTGTAGGTTCAACACATTTACATGGTATCAGAGCCGACAAACTTCTTGGGAAAAGACACGAAATTATTTTTGCAGGTACTGAAGATTGAAAAAATTATCCCCATAAACATAAAATTATGTCAAGGATAATACCCCCTACGAGGGTTGGAGCTGACTCAAACCGGAAGTGACCCACTTTCATATTTTCAGTTCACGTGCATGGGCCTAGATTCCCTCTGAAAAGATGAATGAACTTTATCCACAGAGAACATAGTGTATTTTTGTTGGGTACCCCAATGGTGTGAAGGGATATAGACTCATCGATATTTCCTCGAACTGGCTCATCATTGAGCGTAGTGTCAAATGCAAGGAAAGTGTCTCGCATGTACCTCAACAACTACATGAAAACACATTTTTTCTTCCACCCATCGAAGATGATGAGCATGCACATGTCAACTCTTCTTCAGATGAGAGTTTTGATTCATAGGATTCATATGATCCATATATAGAGTCAGTACATTCAGATGTAGAGTCAGTGCATCCAGATGCAAATGTAGAGTCATAGTAGGGGACCAAGTGGTCTTCTATATCACTTTGAGGAGCCTCCTATTGCACTCACTGCCACTTAAACATTTCCACCTAGGCATATTTTGTGGGTTCAATCTTCAGATCCATAGTATTATGGCTAGGCTGCTGGAAATACCTTTTAGGAATTCGCCATGCAAGAGGAGTACAAATCCCTCCTAGAAAACTAGACTTGGGATCTGGTTCCCCTTCCTTTTGGAAGGAAACTTGTCAGGTGCATATGGGTCTACATGACCAAGAGCGCAACATATGGATAGATTAGTAGATACAAATCCAGTCTTGTTTCCAAAGGCTTTCAACAGGTGCATGTCATTGACTATGATGAGACCTTTACTCTAGTAGTGAATATGGATTCCATACATTTGGCACTTGCCATTGTGGAAGCCAAAGGATGGGAAGTCCATCAGATGGATGTGAAGAATGCATTTCTTCACGACGATCTCTATGAGGAGATATATATGGAGCACCCCCAGGGATTTATGCAGGATTCATATTTCGTCTGTCAACTGAATAAGTCTATTTATGGCCTCAAGCAGGGTCCAAGGGCATGGTATTCCAATATGGAATCCTACCTTTTGTCACAAAAAATTGTACATTGTAAATCATACCCGAATATTTACATGCTCGGGACAGCTAATTCACTTCTACTCTTAGTTTTGTATGTTGATGATTTGTTGATCACTGGTTGCTCGAATTCAATGATTGTTGTGGTCAAGAGGATTTTGCATGAAAGGTTCTTGATGATGGGCATGGTTCCACTACACTTCTTCCTTGGAGTTGAGATCAGTCATGATGCATTAGGAATCAAACTATCTCAGGCCAAGTATGCACGAGATCTTCTTGAGAGATTTCACATGACAGATTGTAAGTCTACTCCGAATCCTTTCCAATCAAGAGTCAAACTTCAGGATGGCGGGGACATTCCACCGATTGACAACACACTGTACAAACAACTAGTGGGGATCTTTTTGTATCTCACACACTCCAAAACATACCTCTCCTATGCAGTTGGAGAAGTCTCTTGGTTCATGCAAGAGTCGCATGAGCTACATTGGAAGGCTGCAAATCATATCCTTCGATACGTACATGGAACCATCACCATTGGGATTTATTATTCAACAAACTCTACATTGGATCTCATCGATTTCACTGATTCTAACTGGTATGGCGATAGAATTGATCGCAAGTCCACATCTGGTTACTCACTTAGTCTTGGTTCTGGGCCTATATGTTGGTTAAGAAAGAAGCAGACTACTATTTCTCTATCTCTAGTCGAGGCAAAGTACATAGGGTTAGTTAACATAACCATTCAGTATACGTGGCTACAACATTTTCTCACTGAGTTGGGAATTCAGTTTCATCGACCAATCGTCATCTGGTGTGACAACTAGAGCACTCTGATGTTTTTCACAGATCTAGTTCAAAGGCAACAAACAAAGCACATCAAGATCCACATGAACTACATCCAGGACTTAGCACACAAGGGGATCATCGACCTGCAGTTATGTCCTTCAGTAGAATAGACTGCAAACATCTTCACCAAGACCTTTACTGAGAAGAAGTTCCATTCTTTGCAAATTCGTCTTGGATTAAAGGACACAATTGCCTAGCAACTGTCAGTTCTTCTTTTTAAATACATTTTACCTTGAGGGGAGGGTTTTCCCATGAGGATTTCCCTCTTTCCTCACTTTATTTCAGTGTATATTTTGTATGTGCGTACCTAACATGGCCTCGTTATTGGTACACATTCTTTATTTTCACCATAGTGATGTTCAAGGGGGTGTTGGAGTTACTTCACACACACCTAGGATTTATTTTTCCTAAGGTTTTTCTTATGTTTATTAGTCATTATTCATTATCCTATATTTTACAAAGAATATTTCTCTAGGGAGAATATTCTCTTCATTTTTCACTTCAGTTTGATCATTTTAGTGGAGTCTAGATTCTACATTGGGATTATCACCATGCAACATTGTGATCATCACCAGCTAATGCACATTGTCCTTGGGATCATCACCATATTAGCACATTACCCATGATTCTATGATATCCTCCTCACTTCACATTGTTTTAGTCAGTTAACTGAACACTGATAGACTAGTTAACTCAACTAGGTGGCAATTCACTCCTGTAACTGCCCGAGAGACTAGACAAGGTGGAAGTTTACTCCCGTAACTATTTTTGTGTTTCCAGATCACTCTATACCACCATTATGGTGCATTGGATTCTCCTCCAGTGAGCATTGGTTGATTTATACATAGTATATCATGTGTAAATTATCATTCATTCATTTGGTTAATGAGAATTCTTCTATTCTTTCTCCCGTGATTCTCTTTTCTTCTATTTTCTCTGCAACTGTGTATGTCAATTCCCAGCTAGATCTATTTTGTGTAGGTTCAACACATTTACACCTACAAGGTGGATCAAAAGTATATCTTCCCAGTTTCACTCTAAAACATATGAGAATCCTTTATGATCAACTAAGCATGGGTTTTTTTTTTTTTTAACAATATGGAGTTAATGGTGATTTTAATAGTGTTTATATATTGGTAAAATCCAATTTAACAAACCTAATCATTCCCAATAATGGCATGATATAAACAATTAGTGGAAAGAGTTGAAAGTGCAAGGTCAAAGGAAATAAAAATACGTTGATGATGATTCGTATGTAGGATCATTTCATTTCCAAGTAGATACTAACATCAATGTTTTGGTCTTTGAACAAGAACATAAAAATATTTCTTATAAGTACTGTAATTAATTTTAGTCGAAAACAAGCTCATAGTAATAAGCAACAATATGTCCTCCTTATTTAATAATGATACTTGGTTGGATATGTAACTCTTGCAAAAGTTCTTAGATATAACATTTATATATTTGTGCACTTTTAGAAAGGGAAAGTTTGTATGTTGGGGAATTAAGAAAAGAGGCTCCAAGGAGAAAGTTATTTTCATGCTTATATGATGGAGGGATAGAAAATAAAAAGTTTCATTAAAGGCATCTTGTTAGGGATATAGTAAAGGTTATAATGAAGTTGAGGTGGGATGGGTTGTATTGTCTAGTTTGGCATGTTTGAATATGCAAACATGAAGTCAGTTGTGGAGGGTGGCTTGACAGACTACAACATTGGTTGAGAGGGAGATAGATGGTGGATTAGTTGAAGATACAAATATCATTTTTTTTTATCATATTTTGTGAGAATATAGATATTATTGCATCCACAATATTTGGCATCACACTCAAATTGGTATGGTTTTCCTAATATGAGGTTCAAGCAGTTATGCGTGGTAGAATTGTAGGTAACAATCTCTATAAAGTGAGTTCCACTTGAAAAAGTAAGATTGTAGTTTTAAGAGACCAACAAATTTTGAGTCACCTCCCCGATTGAGTACTCAGATATGATGAACAATTACAGGAAGATACAAGGTACTTTTGATTATCGTTATTTAGAATGAGCTGAGCTATGGATCCTTAATTGAGAGTTATAGGTAAAAAATTATTTTCATTCTATAGTGAGATAATTTCATTTAATGAGGGCTAAAACAAGATCAATTAAGTGGGGTTATCCATGTCTATATTATATGTATCATTGGGGGAGAATATGGAGAAAATTATGGTTTTAGAAAGTAATGTGTGCACATGTCTTTAGCAATATAACTCATGACACTCGATAGTAGAATGCATTGTTCTCTTATGGATGATACAATAATAGTCTGGGCATTGAGGGGAAGAGGGTGGGTTTTTTGGGGAGGCTTTTCAGGTGGGAAAATTGTTGGAAAAATAAGTGGATCTACTTGGAGAAAAATATTTCTTTCCCAATCTGTGTTCATCTACTAGGGTCCCTTGAAATGAGAGAAATAAAGTAGAACTAGTAACCATAGCCCCTTAATTATGTAAACAAGGTACTAAGATAAAATTAAATTTTATAATAAACACCTATTATGAATCTAAGATGGAAATATTTTCTTGAAATTTGGAAAAGAGTTCAATGTACTCTTGGATTGTCTATCCCAAAAATTACCTAAGTTGTAGCCAACATGTCAAGAAAATTTACAATAACCAAGTGCTTTGAATTTTTATCAAAGAGCTCCATAAAAGGTATGCCACTTCATAATTTTTGTAGATTTGTTTAGTGTGGCCATGTCGACATTTAATTCAATGCAAAAGGAGGACTTTACTTTGTATTTAACTTACTCCCACCAATAAGAAATAAGACCTTCAATTAAAAGCTATGAATGTGAGCTTGGTTGGTTCAATAATGTATGATTGAGTGTTGAAACAATATGACACTATCCTAATCTAGGACTCCACTTATTATCCATCAAATATGAAAAACAATACGATTATAGTCATGTATGAATCCTAGTGCAAACCATGAATGGAAGTGAATTGAACCTATGTATTATGTTTCTTCATAATTTCCACGTGATTAACAAGTGATTAGAGAATTTGTGTCTATAGATTCACCACTAAATATGCTTAAGTGGGAGATATTGATCTACCATTATTCTTCTTAGGAGTCAAATGACACTAGAATGGGTTGTAGGTTTCAATAAGGATTGCAACAAACAATTCAAATCAAGAGGTACGTGCATTTATCCATCTATCAATTTAAGGGAACCCTTTATTTATGTAGTATCATTGATTATTCAATTGCATGGAGATAATACATGCAATTGATGTTTCTAAGTTTCTAGGGTACCGCTAATACATGCTATCATCAAGAAGGGTTTGATTTTCAATTGGGTTGACATTCCATCCCATGATTTGATGAAAGCTCTATAAAAAATCAAGTTCTCTAAAATTGATTCTCCACCCAAATTTCACATGTCTTCATGTTTATTGGATATCATTTATTCTAGAAATGAACTCATAGGAATGGGTTGGTGTTGGAATCAAGTTGAACCTCTAGTACATGTCTATTGTCAACTATTGTTCAAGCATAAGTATATGAGAAATTTCAACCAAATTTGCAATAATTTATTTTCACGTATTATGTATGAACTTATTTTTTTCAAGGAAGCATCCATATTATTTGAAGAATATATGACTATATTGAGTGATATATGGAGCTAGTATATTGAGGAACACTTCCCCTATATTAGTATTTTTGGAGTTACCAAGCCTCCACATTTTTTGCAAAAAATCATTCTAGTTATGTTGGTTCTGAGGGAGATTTTTTATCAAACCATCCTTAAAGGTTTAATGCATCCTTAATCAAGTTTCATAAGATACACTACCCATATTACCCCTTTTACATCAAAATGTATGGACTTAGCAACACTAAATTTGATGAAAAGGAAGCTCGTGATTTTTAGAGCTATCACCCTGTCAAGATTTTTTGGGCATCATTTTAGGTTGAATTTCACTTCCTTTTACTGCCTTGATTTTGTGGAGTATGAAATTTATTTATTTATTAATCAAATCCAAGTGGATTTCGACTAAAATCCTCTATAGGGTGTGAAAGGAAAGAATTTCCTCCAACTCCAGACCCAAAACCTGTTGTTGGACCACCCATGATAATTGTATGTGAGAAACAACCATCAAAGGGGTGTTATGTTCTTAATAATGGATCTACTACTTGTAAACATGGAATTTTTACATAGTATAATATCTCTTACTTATCACTCATATTACATGTAATCTTCATTCTATCTCATACAAAGGAAATTTGATGTCTATGTGTTTTGTACAAAAATTAATTAAAAAAAACTTGTTTATGTACAAATTTGGAAGAAGCCTCATCATTGAGTCTAATGTAACTAACTAATGCATGAAATAAATAATACACAATGTAACTAAAAATTTAACTATATAATGATGCAAGAGAAGTAAATGATTTGTACCTTGTCATAAATTCGTTTTGGATTGTGAAGGTGACCAACCTTCAAACCTGCATTTTTCAAAGATAATAATAGGTTAAATGACTGAATAATAACAAAATATCAATGAGATTTCATTTGAAAAATATAATTAAATGTTATATGGAAGAATAATAATTAAACATGTACAACGCTATAGAAATACTAAAGGGGAATACCTCATGAATGAGCTCCTCATGGTTTTGAGAATAATTTATTCTCTACTAAACATGACCAATCATGTGAAGGTGGAAGATCATTTGGCCCTTCCCCACCCCCCCTCACATCAATATCAATTCCCCATACCCAATCATGCACAACAAGTAGAAAAAAACAAATTAAATGTAAATGAAAGAAAGAAGGTACATGCATACAAAACATAGAAGGTCCATGCACAACTAGCAAAACAAAAATATATACAGTAAATAATTTATATTAATAAAATTTTCATGATGATATGTATAATATGAATAAATTAATTGGTACTTATGATTCAAGATTTTAATCTCAAGTAACCACCTTGGCAAATTTTGTGTTGCCCATGTTTTTATACCCTCCCAAAAGTTGTTCCATGATTTCACTACATCCACACCTCCAAAGGGTCATATGTCCCTTTGATTGAATCCATCATTGTATTGTCACTATTTCTCTGTCTCCCAATCAATCTCTCCCCTTATCTCCCTTGCTCTCCCACTCTACTCTTCTCTCTCTCTATCTTTACCTTTATATACCTTCCTATCCCTCTTTACCCCCTCCCTCTCCCTCTCTTTACCTTTCTGTTCCTAGGCATAAAGGGGGCTAGCAGTGTGAGAGAGAGTGAGAGAGAGTGAGAGTGATATTCAAAGAGTAAGAGTGAGAGTGGTGTGGAGAGAGAAAGAGGGATGGGGTAGAGAGAGAGGGAGGTAGATTAAAGTAGAGAGAGGGGCGGAGTGGTAGAGGGAGGGGCAAAGGGAATAGGAGAGATAGTGGGAAGGAAGGGGAGATAAA
>SNQJ01S0095032.1:0-31907 GCA_010110895.2 Picea sitchensis
CATGACATTATAAGTAAATTATTTTAAGAGAATAATTCATACAAATTAAAATATTATATAGTCACATACCTAATCCAACCTCAACATCTTTGTAATCATATGTATTATGTATCTTGATCTTCTTCATTGAAATCGACATCGGTATCATCATCTGGTTCAAAAACGATGTTGAAAGGATTGGCGATGTCATCATCATCATCATCAATGTCATTTTCGAACATATTTTCATCGACATCATCATCAAGAATGGAAATATTGTCTCCTACGCCTGGATCATGATCTTCTTCGTCTTCTTCATCTGTCGACCCTACATGATCTTCCATTTCTGTCTGATCTGGTGAATCATCTTCTTGATATTCAATATCATCTTCTTCCTATAAATGAGTATACTTAATTGGCCTTCCTCTTGGATAATATCTAACAACAAATGACCAATCCCTCTCACCTGGAACATTTGAGTAAAAGACCTGTTCACATTGGCTTAGAAAAACATAGCGATCATGTCCTCTTTCAAACATCATTTTTTTAATCATTGGAAATCCATTGGCATGTTGAATAACATTTATTTCCTCATCACGTTCATTCATTCGTAACGTATACCATTTGACATCGAACAAAACTAATTTGAAGGAATTAAATTCACACTCAAGTATATCGTTTAAATACCCATAGTATCTATTCTCATATTCTCGGGGATGTCTATCACTCCTAGAGGAAACATTAGTGACTTGGAATACTTCATTTATCCCATTATCAGAAGTTTTCATGGTTTCATCCAATTGTTTGATGCAAAATTTACGACCATTTCACCACATCGCCTTGTGGTGTTTCAACTGCAATATGCCATATATGTAAAAGATGCATTGTCAATTAATAAATTAACATATATAATTATATAACTTCGAAAGTATCTGAAAAATATAGTACACATGTAGTCACATTAATATAATATAAAATAACTGAATAAAATGGGTGAATTTGCTTACCTATCCATCTTTCAAACCATATGCTAAAACAATTTCCCTTTGTGTAACATTGGCATCTCTGTTACGATGAGCTTCTCTAACCAATTCAGACAATCGTTTCCATGATAACCTACCTCCATTATGTTGTTTACATATTTCAATCCATACATTCATCCAGTCAATATTATTTGCAATGTATAAATGTAGTGCATCCCACTCTTGAGCAACTGAATCAAAAAATCATAATTCACAAATATTAAATATTATTTATAACGTCCAATATGCAGGTTATAAATATTAATAATTTATGAAATAAATTATATTAATGAGTATGATCATATACACAAAAAATGAAACTTTATATGTATTATTAATATAAATCTACACAATTATTAATATATTACCTCTCATTTTTTTCATTCTACCTTTCCCCAACAGATGCTCATGATCTTCAAATTTTTTTATGGAGTTCACATCCCAAATGTGATCTACTACATGCATAGTTGGCGCTGCTAATTTAGGAAGATACTGACTAATATACACCGTGGATTGATATACCATATATCCCTCCACAATAGAACCCTCAGGACGTGCTCTTTGTATAACCAATGCCTTCAATGATTTCAAGTGCCTCTCCACCATCCACATTGACCTTGTGTGAACAAGTCCACAAATTTCAATCTCCTCAACTTGGTGTATGAGGTAGTGTTCCTTTGCATTAAAAAATGTTGGAGGTATATACTTTTGCATTTCACACATTAGACGAGGAATTTCTCTCTTCCAATACTTTGTATCATCTTCATGGATTTCTTTCAATGACAACCATCTACAAGAGATCATGACACAANAAAACACGTGTCATTAATTACAACAATAATTTGAAAGAACATTTTGCACATAAATCACAACTACTTACCTCATGTTTTTTCTAAGATCATATATAACTTGTTTGACGGTGTTGTCAAAGTCGTTTGGGAGAGATAGCGGTAGAACATACTGTAACAAAAAAATGAATAGTTATTTGTTTCGACCAAAGTAGACCAAAAAAATAAAAATAAAAAAAATATGTATAAGGCCAATATATATAAATATGTATACCGAAATTATTACCTTAATGAAGGTATGCCAATCATGAGTTTTTACCCCACCAAATTCACCTTTCTTCGTTAAGATATTATTTATGTTTGAAGCAAAAACCCGTGGGAAATTTAATTCTTTGAATGACCTCTTTTACATCATTGCTTTGTTGCTCTGTTAATAACCATGGAAGGTTATTTCGGTCTAGTACTCCATATTATCTATTTGAATATCGGATCACACTTCACATTGCATGATTGGCTTCTTGAATGTCAATACAAATTTTGACAATTTTTTCTTTGTCCCTCCTACCATCTATGATTTGCCATAACGTTTTTGTCACATTCTTCCCGATATGTCTTGTATCAAACAAATGAGCTATTTTTAGCTCCTCATAGTAGGTAAACCTCATGAATTGAGTAGGATAACATTTCATTCCTCGTGGAAGCCCATTATTAATACCTCCATGATGATGGCAACCTTCATGAAGCATAAAAGAAATCACAAAAATAATTATCAAATACAGTAAAATAAATTCAATGATTAAAATAAACATTCAAAACATTACATGATCTACGATACATAAATAAATTGAGTACCTTGATGATTTCTATGAGGTGTAACATCCCCAGCCACCAATAGGCCGGGCAATGCCACCACTATGGAAAATACATATATATATAACATGCATTTTAATCGAAATTAAACACATAACATGGAGTTATTGTTACCATTTAGATTCAAACAAGATTAATAGTAAATCCACATGCAACATAACACATGATAACATTCAAGCATCAGTATCACAAACATGCATAATGTATCAATTAAGCATAGACTGATACTTATGTTTTACCTGGAGTAAATACACCAACTATGTGTAGACCTTCCACAAACCTCCCAGCCATAGACCACGCTACTCATCACGCTCAGAAGTGGGTCAGCCCCAAGCTGGGACTAAGCTCCACCCAAGGCAAGGGAATACTAGACTAGACTGAGGTTATAGGAAACTGCACAGTGCAACTGGAAGGATTCTCTCCAAGAACCTTCTTACGCCTACTACTCACGAACTCTCATTCCCCACATGCTTGTTCCACCCAGGAGTATACACCTTCACTGTCACATAGTCCATCGGCTTCTTCACCTCCCTCTTAGGGTCTCGGCAACAAGCCAGATCAGGAATTATCAGAGCTTTGTAGCTGGTGTTGAACTCTCTCTGGGAGAAAACCACTTCCCAACAAACTCTCTCACTTGGAGAGAGCTGCTCACAGGCCTGACAACCTGCCTCTTCCACCATGGGCCTGACAGCCTGCCTCTTCAACTAGTTTAAACTCAATTCCCGCAAGGTGAGGGTAACAGCAAAAGAAATAGCAATTCGGTTAACTCGCGGGTGACAGAAGCAACAGGAATTTGGGTATGGACATCCAAAAACGGCAATAGTCCACACTAAGACATAGAAAGGCTATGTAAGAAACAACCGACGGTAGCAAGCCACACTCATTCAAGGAACTGTGTGGTTGCAACAGCCAATAGTTATGATACAACACGGCTCAGACATTTATAGGGTGCTCAGACTTTACAGGAGACACGGCTCAGTCCACGGGTTCTCACTAGGTTCAGACGGAGGATGGAAGAATGGACAGCAAACAATCTTCCCATGAGGGTTTCCTTCACTATGCGCGAGTATGCATAGGCAGCCGTAGAGGAAAAACGGTTCAGACGCCCCCAAACCCAATGAACTCAGGTGGAGGATGACAGAATGAGAGAGTGAACCCCCAACATGGCTGACTTATTCAGCTTTAACTGCATGAGCCTAGGTCGACACCTATCTTTCTAGAACTGCATGCACTCCATTTTCAATACGTTCCTTTCTCAAGAACTTGGGACAACACTCATCAATTGTCCACCTTAGCCCTTTAGGAAATAATAACAAATTATTATCCCCTTTAGAGGTAAGCCCCCTAGATTAACCCCTAGGCCCACACACTTAGCCTCCTCCCTTACCCAACCTTGTGGAATCTTAGTCCTCCATCACTCTTTCTTCGTGGTCAGTCTACACACGGCGTTGTTTTTTTATATTAACAAAGTGCATAATTATATGTACAAAACAGGATCCTGGCCTTTAACACCTAGGGTCTTTTGCCTACTTGCACATAAGCTTACCAACTTACAATTTCTCGTCTTACCAGCCTACAAAACATGTTTACAATACATAAATATAATTGGGGCTCGTCCTTGGGGATATTATATGAGGTGTCATTCTTTGTGGTTTTAAACCAATTTCTTCTTTCCCATTGAAAAAATGTTTTTCAGTAGTACGATACCTATGTTTCTTAGGGAGGAGGTGCCTATAATCATCAAACACCACCTTTCCTAAACTTTTTGAATGACGATACTTCATCTTAGGACCACAAACTTGACATGAAAAATTACCCTTTGTTTGAGGACCTGCAACAAATGGATTAATGTCAATTATACGATGAGATTATTTAAAAATTAAACATACACCATGATAACATTAAAAACTTATATAGTATTAAAGAGAAATATTAGAATGCTACATACCACAAAAATGTGTTAGTCCAGGGGCATCATGAATTGTACATAAAAGTGTTCCACGGAGTTTAAATGTCTTCTCCCTGATTGGTTTACATATGTCATACATTGTGATGCAAACCCATAACTTTAGTAGCTCATCGATAAGAGGCTCGATATATACATTCATTTCTTTAACCTGGTACTTACCTAATTGTTTTAAATTACACATAATTACTATAGGAATGATATCATGTATATATAAGTAAATAAATAAACAAAATATATTATGCAAAAATTGAAACAAATGAAAATGTTACATTCAAAAAATTAATGTAAACAAATACCTGAAACAATCGTTGTCAACATTATGTTCTCCCTCTTCATTGACATCCAAGGAGGAATGTTATTGTTGATAACAAAAATAATCCACAATGAGTAAATAGACCTAATCTCTCTGAATGGATTAACACCGCCAGCTTCCAATGAAAGCCTAACATTATGAGGTTCATCTTTGAAATATGCCCATTTTTCCTCAATTTCTCTAAATGCAGAACCATCGACAGATATTCTAAGAACACCATATCCACTTTTGTTATGTGCATGGTAATCCATAAATTGTGCTATGCTTTCACACCTGAAAAATCACTGCAAACGTGGAATTATGGGAATATGACGAAGAACCTTTTGAGGCACCCTTTTTGTTACTTGATCAGTTCGATATCTATTGATAAGACATTGTGGGAATTCTATTTTCGAAGCATGTTGTACATAATATATAATATGATCATTATGACATGCATCTATAGTTTGATCATCCATTCCAATGTCTTTCATAATGGCATGCAAACCTCGATATGTGCAAGGTAAAATATATGACGATGGTAACAAAAATTCACCTAAAAATCTACATCATAACAAATAACTAGTTAATGTAAAGAATATTAATCGTAAAAATTGCATTCTTATTTTACACATTAATTAACACTAAAAAAAAATAGAAAAAAATGAACATTTGTGTATAATATGAAATGAAACATATTACATACCTTAGGATCTGTGTCATACAAGTGTTCGACAAATTATTCATAGCCTTTAAGTTCACTAGAACAATGTAGCAGAGAGAAGATTTGTTCTTGATCCTTCATAAAGTCGTTTATTTTCCTTTTCTAATAGAGGTTCATCATAAATACCATCACTATCCCCATCCTCATCCGGCTGTGAAACAAAATCTTGGATCATTTGATTTGTCCGATCATCTTCTTCTATGGGATCATTAACTTGATTTGTTCCATCATCTTCTTCCATGAGTTCCTCATTTGCTTGTTCATGTTCCTCATCTTTTCCAACATCATTTCTACTACTACTTGGTGCAATATTCTATGGAAAGTTAGAGGGAAAATCTAACATTATAATTACAAACAATCATGAAAAATTAGTGTGTACTATAACAAACATTCAAACAATATATATACATATATATAATTTTATATAAAATTGACAATATAAAAACAGATAATGAATATATAGCTAATTACCATGGGACGATATTCATTCGATCTGCCATCAATGTGCCCATATTTCCTACAATGTTTTGTATTTGTTGCTATTAAAATTCTTACGGGGCGTATGAGGCAACATTTTTTGCAAGGGCAATAACATCTACCATCACCCTTTTTACCTGCTTTACTTTTTTCCCCACCTCTAATTATATTCTACGACATTCTTTCGCACAAATTTCGCACAAAAATACCCTTTTGGAACCATCGTTCTTATAGCAATATTGTCGCAACATCTTTAAATCGTAAAATATTTATAGGTCACTTTCGTCGCAATTGTGACGAACAGTGACCCATAAATATAACAAATAACTAGTTATATTTAGGTCACTTTGTCAAAGAGTATAACATTCATATCATCACTCTTGCGAAGAAAGTTGACCAAATCAATTCAGACTTTGTCAAATAGTATAACGGTCAATATGGATAGTGTCAAAGAGTGTAACAGTCAATAGTGAGCGTCTCTCTTGTGACGAATACACACGTTTGTTGAAATAGAGATGATAGTCCACTATCTTCAGGATCATCGCAAAACAAACGAAAGTTTGATTCCATCGAGAGAGCAATGAGTACGGGTTGGATTTATAACAAAATTTAAAAATTGAACCTTTTCTCTTGAATTTTTCGGCAAAAGGGTACTTTCGTCGCAAGTAGTCGTCGCAAATTTTTCAATATGTAATAGTGATACCCTAAGGAAACGTCGGTGAAAAGTAGGATCATAAACACAGTAGACTCCATTTAACTGGGACACAACCAACTAAGCATATAAGTAGACCCAGAGGTGAGAAATTCCATGCGACAACGCGTCATGAAGAAACTCTATCACTGCGTTGTACTCGGCGACATTGTTTGTGGCATCACCTAACAGATACCTCCAGAAGATAACAATTGGCCTCTAGGTGTGAAAATCACCCAAGCTGCGGAAGAAATCCTCTGCGTGTGTTGGCTAGTGTCGTCCACAAACCCAAAGAACACCTTCAATTCACTTGACATATGCCACAGTAAAAAGGAAGACATAAATAATGACACGTCCATAAAACAAAAAGACAAAAAATTGTATGAGAACTATACATATGTACAAGAAGTCACCCATGCGACCAACCTAAGAGTAATACTTCTTGAGGTAGAGCCCATTTCTATGCTCCGCCAAGGCATTTCCCTCAAAGTCAACCAGATGATAAGCTCTCTTCTTTAATACCTCCTTCAAGATGAAAGGTCTGAACCACATGGGTTTGAACTTGCCTGCCCCCAAGGGATCCTTGTCTTGATCATAGACCAGGACAAGATCACCTTTGGAGAAAATTTGAGGATGAACAAACCCATCATATTGACAATTAACTCATTTCGTATGAGCCTCATTGGTCGAGGATGCATCACGAAGTTTCTCATCGAGCTACTTGAGATATAATAGGCGTTCCTCAAGCGGTGAAGTGTATGGCAGTAACTCCACTGCCAACTTTAAAGACGGGATCTAACACTCAATAAGAAATACTGCTTCTAGCCCGTATACGAGTTGAAAATGGGGGTAGTCTTACAGATGTTCGGTAGGCCCATAATGTTGAGTACAAGATCAAATGCCAATTTGACTTGGCAGAATTGATCGTTCGATGAAGAATAGTCTTGAGGGAATTATTCACATCTTCCACCTGACCATTCGCTTGTGGGTATAAGTAGGGTGATTAATGTTCTTTCCTCACCCCAAGCTTTGATGTTAACTCGGACATCATTTTATTTTGGAAGTGACTGCCATGGTCAGTGACAATCTCCTTTGGGATGTTGAACCTTGCTACTATCTAGTTAAAAATGAAGAGAGTTTTTGTTTCTCCATCATTGTTAAACATTGGCATAGCCTCGACCCACTTTGTGAATTAGTCTACCGCTATGATGATATAACAATGCCCCCTAGATGAAGCCGGGTGACATGTAGTAAAATCAATCCCCCACTTAGTGAATGGACCAACAACAATGATAGGAAACATGGGAGTAGGATGTGCCCACATCTTCCAAGAGAAGATCTGACACAGGTGGCACTTCTTGACCGACTCAACGCAATCTTTAATTAACGTAGGCCAAAAGTAACTGGAACATAGAATCTTTTGGGTTGTTTCAAACCTAGACAAATGACCACTACATGCTCCAGTGTGGTAGTCCTTAAGAATGAGTTATGCGTCCTCGTGTATAAGGCACTGGTGAAGAATGTAATCTATGCCTCGAAGATACAAAGTGTCATCGAGTATGATATAGTTTGGTGCCTGATGGTGAATTCGTCGACGCTCATTGCAGGAAGCAGAAGCAGGGCACTTCAAAGTCTAGAGATAGACTAGTATATATCCATACCAAGGGTCTGAATATGCCATCAGAAAAATATCTCCTTTAATAGGTGATTCTTTGGGCGTAACATCACTTGATTCGACTGGAAGTTCTGAAATAAGTTCCACAAAGACCAACGAATTTTTGGATTTAGCGGAAACAAAATCCAAGTCAAATTCCTGGAGGATTACTATCCATCTACTGATATTTTCTCCCATGACCCATCATGTCAAAACATATTGAAATGGATTCACAACGGCAATGACAGTGTTCTTGTGAAGTAGAATGTAATGATGGAACCATTGGATAGCATGCACTGCTGCCATAGTAATCTTCTCAACATGGGAATAGTTGATTTCTGTCCCAACCAGGCCTCGTCTCAGGTAACAAATAACATTCTCCTCAAGTAGATCATCCTCTTGAACCAGGACCATGTCGATGGTCGACTCTACAGTGGCTAAGTACAACAAGAAATATCTGTTATAATTTGTAGGTCGGAGCAGAGGGGAAGGCGTAAGGGCGTGTTTCAAAGCTTCAAAAGAGCATTGAGCAGCTTCGTCCCAACAGAAAGGGACTCCCTTTTTCAATAAATGCATGAAACCTTTAGTGATATCGACATAGTTCATGAAAATACATCGAAGAAATTTTTCTTTCCCCTGTAAGCTATGAATCTAGGGTATTGTGCATGGGGGAGGCAACTGAACTATCACCTCAACCTTAAGAGGATCAATCATGATCCATGTTGTCGAAACAATGAAACCTAAGAGATGACCCGACGTCACGCGGAAATTGCACTTGTTAGGATTCAAGTGAATCCGATAGTAGCGACATCATTCTAAGATTAGTCGGAGGTGTGTGGGATGATCAGATCTCTTGCGAGAGCGTGATGCTAGATCATCAATATAAGCCTCAGTTATATGTCTAATGTCATGGAAAGAAAAATACATGGCCCGTTGAAAAGTGTCTCCATCATTCTTCAAGCCAAAAGGAATCTTACAATATGAAAATGTGCCCCAAGGACAGATAAAAGTTGTTTTATGCTGGTCTTTGGGTTTGATTTGAATCTGGTTATATCCCGAAAAACCATCCATGAATGAAAAGACCTCACAACCTGCGCATTCATCGACAATCTAATCGATGAATGGGGTGGGAAAATAATCTTTCGAACAGGCCTTGGTCAAGTCATGGAAGTCCATGCACACGCGAATTGTACCCTTTTTTTGTTAACTAGAACGGTATTTGACACCCATTCTGTCAACTGTACAGGGTAGATAAAACCGGCTTTAAGAAATTTCTCTACTTCATCCTTAATTATTTCCGCTTTCCGAGGATTCACTAGATGAAGCTTCTGTCGGATCATCTTGGTGTCAGGATAAGTCTTTATCTCATGTTTGGTGATTATTGGATCAATTCCTGGCATTTCCTCATAAGACCAGGAAAAAACGTCGCGGAATTTCTTAAATAACTCTGTATAAATTCGAATCTCTTCAGAGGAGCAGTCTGCTCCGATGAAAACATTATCCATGACACCAGGGGTTTTGGATATCTATAGGGATCATTTCAGTGATACTCGCCATATTACCCTCGACATAAACTTTGTGTGTTTCCATATGATTAATAGCACAAGAACTATCTCCAGTCATAGTCAAAACAAATTCACCTACCTCTATTCTTCTTAACTCCAGGAGGAAGTATGATCTATGATGGAGATCATCCCAGGGTCTGTCTGGACCAGTCAATGCCTCTAGAATCGCCTCATCTGAGGAAAATACTAGGTCTAAATAATCTGTAGTGGTAAGGTAACCTTGAGCCCAAATAGGCTCGAGAACTGGATCTAACTCCTATGCGGGAGTCAGATCGGGGTCAGCCAAAGCTTGTTGGACAATGCTATATCAAACTTATGGTGCGGACAAGGGAATGGCCATGCCAGAATACCCTATCCCTTCCATCAAATCTGATGGGGAAGGAAGATTCCACAAATCGTGAAAGTAAGTCGTTCAGAATGCCGACATTTGAAAATTTTCAGCCCTAGGTTGGTCAGGGGAAGTCGATATAAGCTTGACATCGCTAGAAAGAGTCGGGTAATCGAAATCACCCATCAATGATGGACACAAACCAACCCCTATGTTGACGGTGTCGGGCTGAGGGTTATCAATCATCTAGACCGTGGATGCCCCCGATGAAGGGTCAGGACGGGAGAAGGACAACTAGTCAATGGTCATGATTCGGCCCTCGTGTGGAAACAACAAGACCCAAAAAACTGTAGAAACCATTGCATGCATTGCATAGGTCCAAATCCTTCCTAACAGAAGGTTGTAGTCAAGAGGTGCATCGACCACTTCAACTTCGGCACACACATTCTTCCCTCCTAACTGCACGGGGAAAGAAGGAATGATTCCATGTGGTCTAAATGAACGACCTTCGAATGTCGTAAGCAATGTAGGTGACGGAGACAAAATGGGTTGGTCAATGGCCTTCCAACATGCCAGTGACATTAGGAAAGTTGAGGCACCCTCGTCAACCACCGTACGAAATATATTCCAAGTAAAATATTTCATGTTGTAAGCCACTACTATCTAAAACGCAACGTGGTAAGGAAGATGAGGTTTCAAGTCGGTTGGATCGAGAACAATCGCTCCCAGGTTACAAGTCTCTGCAGATCCCAAGGTGGATAACAGAGCCTTTCTCTGTGAAGGGAATCTCTAGAGTACCTCCAATGTGGACATCGCGCAAGGGGTTTGTGCCAAATCTTCTACAACGGAGTAGTTATGGGCATCCCTTGCGTTCGGATTATGAGAATATTTCTTGAATGCACCTTTGGGGATGTGTGTCATTGTTTCACCCAACGTCTTCTCAATATAGAGAGGATATGGTGGGTTTGTGGCTTATGTACCCTTTTCGACAGATTCTGGCATTCTGTAATCTCGGGTCCTGGTTCCTATATGAGCATCACCTTTCAACATGTAAACATTCGCAACTGAGGTATTACCAGAAGATGCGGGGGATCCTTGACTGCCCCCTTCCACACTCGAAGATGCTGAGGATTGAGACATGTTTTTCCCATGTGGAGATGGGTTCGTCAGCACAGCAGGTTGTTTCTATGCCAATAGATTTTGGGCCTCTGCAAGTCGAGGGCATAGGTGAGTCGGGTGGTCCTCCATGTAAAGGTTACATGGATACTTCAAATTTCTCTTCTCTATGTTGCCTTTGTCATAATTGTTGTTATCCTTTTTGTCCCCTTTACCCTTCTTGTTCCTTTGTTTTTTCTTTCCTTCAGGATGTTGGTTGGCCTTCGGGTTCATCGACTGCACATTGTGTACATCTGAATTTTGGGTAGGGAGAACAGTCAGACTGGAGGTCTGACTGGTCATTGTCTATTGTATAGACAATTGTTGCAATTGATTTGACAACAGATTAGTGTACTTTTCTTGTGTTGAACCCACTATACCATTGGCATGTGGTCCAAAATTGTGTCTAGCCTTGTCGAGGATGTATTGTGGTGCATCTGGAAAGATCTCATAGAGTAATCCACACTGAGAGTAAATCAGTTTGAGCTATTGCGCTGTCATTATCGACTCCTCCTCTAAAAACACTCCTGAAGTTGCAACATCCTTGGATAAAACTGGTACCAAAGACTTCAGGAACCACTCCAGCAAGAAATTTGGTGGGACCTGTACCTTAATCAAGCTATTCTAACGTCGCCATTCTCAGATATGTTCAGAGATATGGTCGGCTTTAGTCTGCTCAAAGTTGGCCAACAATTTGGTGTCGGCATCGTATCTCATGGGTAGTTGGAAATGGTTTAGGAATACCATTGCCAAGTCTCTAAAGTAAGAATACCTTGAGAGTTCGAGCTCAATATACCATTACGTGACACCCTCGATAAAAGTGCATTGAAACAGGCGCAACTGTACGGATCCATCTCGCAGTGATTTTAACGAGCACCACAAGTGGAAAGTTTTCACGTGATCACCCAGGTCTTCGCCAGGATTTCCTTCGAATTTCAGAATATCTGAGGGAAATCTAATTGGCATAGGGGGCCAATCTGGATCATGAAAAATCAGTTCATTAAGAAACCTTGACAAGTCTGGTAGATGTAGCGTTGCCAAAACTGGTAGTTTGGGTTGGGTACTATGTACAGGATAGAGGGGCCTGGAGTTTGACTGGCACCAGGTTGCCAGGAAAACTTGGGTTGCTAACCAGGTTTCTGGTAGAAACCATGGCCTTGACCAACATACAGAAACTACGTTTGATGGGATATCATCACCTGATTCCCGTAATTGGATGACGTGGGTTGGGCAGGGATTTCTCCCTACGTTTTGTTCCAAGTATTTTGGAAGGGGATTCCCCCAGTCGATCTGACGGGCATAGGTATTGAGCCTTTCTCAGTGTTTCATTGATCGTGGAAGGGTTTTCCCCCAACTGCCATCCCTTGTGAGGGAATTGATCCCTACCAAGGATTCCAAAGTCCTTGTGAGGATAAAACTCATGTACTTGCCCCCTGTGTAGGAATAGTACCCTGCATAGGATTTTGTTTCCTAAAACTAGGGTTTCCCCCATCCAAGACAGCATCCAAAGAAAAAACGTTATTACCAAACACATCGAACAAAGAGAACGACATGGATCCCACCGATATAGTGTAATATGACAATCCTAAACTTCCTACTCCAAACAAGTTGTAGTTAGCATTCGGCCCGATGGGTTGCTGGAAAACACCACCGAGCAAGGGGGATGGAGGAGGTATATGACCCCCACTGTAAGGGATAGCATTGAAGGGGACTGAAGTGCCCCCAATAGACCCTTTCACGGGAGAGTTTGAGCTCCCTTCCCCTAGACCCATGGTCTGTACGGTGGAGTAGGTAAGGACTGATTTCGAATCAAATTTGGGCATCCCATATGAAAATGGAGGTCCCGTCGCACTCTATGTAAACAGAGAAATGGTCGTTGCTAATGATGGTATCAGACCACTGCCCGAGGTAGAGGGATTCGAGACCACTGTGGTCTGAACTGGTGAAGGTGGGTTAGGAGGCAACATACCCCATGTAGTAGTAGTCGAAATGGGAGTATGAGGACTCTCGGACGAAGTAGCAGCATTTGCTTCCATGGATGCTTGTAAGACTATCTGATGCTCGTAAGGTGTCACCCTCAGAGGGACAACTTGTACTAAGATTTGCACCGACATGTTAGTGATCGGAGGGTTGGTTGTCCCGAGAGCTTTCGCTCCAAGGTGAGAAATAGTAGGTTCCTCTGGAGACGAGTAATCTCCTCTCGGAGCTGGTTCAGGTATAGTTTATTGTGGGTCGATCACTTCGAATGACCTTTGTTGGTCAAGTATTCACCGTAACGGTGGCGGTGGTTTCTCCAATGAAACTTGTGGTAGGCTTTAACTATCTAGTAGGAAGAACAGTTACGCCAGCCAACACTAGAGAAACTTATCGGTGCAAGTGAAACTCGAACACAGAAGCACCCTTTGGGTATACTCTGCAAAGTGTGACCTGACGTCTACACTAGGTACCATGGTATACCCCTGCAGTCACCTATGTAAGTCCCTAGAAAATAGGCAACTAAGTTTCCATCTCGCAAACAGTCACTAGGCAGGTACAGTCGACAGTTGGGTGGATCGCAATAGGAAGGATAAAAATTATGAAACCTACCAAGGGTATCGAAAGCAAGTGGTACGGAAGACAACAGAGGATCTCGAATATATTTGAGGTCCAAGAAGCTCCATAGGAAAATGTAGGTGATAGTATTCCCACGACAGATCCTCAATATGCATTCCCAACTACGCTTAGTCTAGCTTTGGAGGGGTTACTTTCACTGCCTTTCCTCACACGACCTCGTGTTTATCCCTTGTGTTAGAGGGGGGTCTCGGATAACTTTCACGTCACTGGAATTTAACACTCCCTAGATTTGACTCCAATGTTTTTTTAATGGCCTTGAAGAGTTTCCTCTCCAACCTAATTCAAGGCCCTAACCCTAAACTAGTTGGTTGACCCTACAAACATAAAAGTCTACTTAATTTCAGATTTAGTGTTCGTTTTAATGGCTTGATTAACTCAATATGATATGGTGTTGAAACTAGTGATGTTATGAGAGACGAAAAGAGGAGAAAAGACAAAACTCTGAAAGCAAAAATACTTCTAGTCAACAGTAAAAATTTACAACTAACTCTTTGTAACCAACTTTTCTTTTAACTAATGTTTTCCAATATCTTTAACAAGAAGACCTAACACAAAAAATTTCTTTACTACAAGCTACTTAAGTTTCAAGAAATCAGCAAAGAACTTAAAAAAATGAACTCTTTTACCTTTCTAGTAAAATAACTAACTCCAACTACTTTACCAAACTGAAAAAAAATAAATAAATAAATAAAATAAAATTTGAAATTTGCTTCAGACAGAAAAACTAAAATAATTTTTTTTCTCTTTTCTCAAAGCAAATGAAAGGGGTAAAAAAAACAACAAGACAAGACTGACACAAATATTTGACCTACGGTGGATCACAGGGAATCACAAAAGAAACCAAACAGGCAGATCAATCATTCAAAGACTCGCTTAAAACCCTTTCAGAAGTAAACACAAGAAACTTCAAAAAGACAAGTAAATTGAATTCTAACCCAAGCTATTGTTGTAAAAATAGAGACTCTGAACTATATCAATAAATCCTGAGAAGTATAAACCTCAATCAGGAAAGAGGATTGGCTGCCTCTTTTTCAAAAATAATTTCTTGAACCAGATACGCTATTGTTGCTTCAACATCATGCGTATGTACGTGGGTTGTTTACTAATCAGGGCACGTATGTACGCAATCTGACCCAAAGTAGGGCACGTACACCTCTGTACTTCCTTAAAAAAGAAAAATAGTCTTATAGGGTAGGGAGAACTGGTATGGCACCAGAAGGTGACTAGAATCCCTTAAAAGACTCAGAAGACTCAACAGAAACTCGAAAGGCAAAAAAACCAATCATAAAACCCAAAATCCCCTAAAACCCTAGAGGCTTCCCCAGTATGGTCGCCAGTTATGCTGGCAGGAAAAAAACCCCTATGACTATGCCAGGGTTCAGAATGTAGGTAGATCAATTAACTGTCTAAAAGTCAACCAATCCTCTAAACTACCCCAACATACTGAAACTCATACAAGAAAAGAAAAGATGAGGGGGATTGGGTAACTATACCTCTACTCTGCATCCGGTGATGATCCCCTCGCGCTTGAAAGATTTGTTGACTGCACAACTCCTCCTAGGGTTGACCTGTATTCAAAGATAGACAAACAAAAAACTACAAGCATGCTATTTCATATACAAATTAGGGTTAGATGTTAGAGTGTCAAAACATAAACCAGTAAAACCATCCATTACACCATGATTTGGTATAGGAAAAGTAATTATTTTATTAATAACTCAATGATTATACCTTTAAAATCAAAGTTGAATACTACTCCATGAACCTGTTCCGGGATCCTCTTCACCAAGCTCCAAGTGCACCTTTGTATGTATTTTCCTCTCAACCTTGTGATCTCTTCTTGGGAAGTGAATGGGTTATGATGGAGGAAGAAGCGCTAATGGGGAAATGTTGAGGCAATTCTCACAAAAGGGTTGTGATAACTTGGGCAAGGAGGGGATGTGAAACAGACAGAGTTTCATTATTATTATGTCTAGATATGGAATGAGACCCCAACACCTCCTTTTATATGACAACATGATGGTTATTCGGTTGGATGACAATCTATAGGCGATGCATTAGTTGCGAAACTACCCAATAACCCGTAATCTCAATGAATTCCTTGCAACTTTTTAGTTTTTGCAACTTTTTCCAATATACACGGGTTGTATTGGTGCAGCATGTGTATGTACGTGGGTTGTAGTGATGCAGCAAGCATATGTACGTGGGCAATATTGGTGCAGGGCGCGTACATCTTCAAAAAAATGGTTTTTTAGAAGAGCAACTCAGTAGTGCTTTGGAAAAAAATGCAAGTAAGAGGGCCAAAGTCTATTTATGCATGTGTAGAGAAATTTAGGGTTATAAAAACTCCATGAAAACTCCATTCATTAAAAACATGAAGATTGTTGGTGCATTTGACAACCCAAATGGTGCCACTATGAATTCGTAATGATCATACCTTGTTTTGAAGGCAATCTTATTGATGTCGTCCTCTTTTATTCTCACTTGTTGATATCTAGATCTGAGATCTATCTTGGAAAATATCCTTGCACCCCTTAGTTTATCAAACATATCATCTATCCTTGGAAAAGGATACTTTCTCTTTATTGTTACTTGTTCAACTGCCTAAAGTGGATACAAAGTATCTTAGCGTACAATTCTTCTTCTTCATGAAAAAAATTGGCGCACCCCAAGGCGACACACTTGGGCGTATATACCCCTTCTTCAGAAGTTCTTCAAGTTTCATATACAACTCCTTCAGTTCCGACGTACACATCCTATAAGGAGTCTTGGATACAGGTGCTACTCCCAGCATTATATTAATAGAGAATTCAATATCTCTTTTCAGAGGCAATCTTGGTATCTCTTTAAAGACATCCTCAAATTACTTCAATAATGTGCAGCCTTCCACACTTGACACTTTATCCTTATGTGCCTATTCCATGTGGGTTGTGAATACTTGACATCCTTTCCTGTAATGTTTCTTCAACTGCAATGTTGAAATTTCTCTAATACTCACAACTCTTGGAATTCCTTGAACTGACCTAAAAAAAAATTCCTCATCCAAGAAAGTAAATGCCTTATTGTAAAAATCCAAGATAGCATGGTGCTCATCCAACTAATCCATACCAATGATGAAATCATACGAGCCCAAAGATATGATATTCAAACCATCCTTTGTGCATAGTCCCTTCATCTCCATTGGACATGACTTAACCATCTCACTAATTTTCCCTTTTTCTCTTGTATCTAACTGCACCAACCAAGATTTTCCAAGATTTCTTCTCGGCAAATGGAATTTTTCCATCATATTAGGATCTAGATAACTATGACTATCTCCCAGGTCTATTAAAATAGAAATGGGCTGGTCATTAATCTGTCCTTCCACATCGATCATGTGTGACTAGAACTCAGTAGGTTTGTTATCCAGTGCGGTGTAAATCCTTGGCACATTTCTACCCATATATTCCACTTTTGCAACTTCTTGTAAATTGTGCACATTCCTCATTTTATCACCTCTTTGATGGAAATATATGTGCATGTGATTTCTACCACAACCCCAGCACTGCATAGGTTGTTTCCATTATTTTTTTCCCATTGTATCCAACATTTTGGGCTCCTGAAGGTTTGACCGTTGTTGTACAGTATTTCTAGAAAATGGTGGCTTAGCTCCCTTCTTCCTTTGTTCCACCTTTTTTTTCATCTTGTCTTCCCAAACCTTTTGGAAATTCGATCTTCCCCTTTACTACTCATAGAGACACTTAGCGTGCCTTATGGTTTCTTCCAACATCTTAGGATCATCATATTTTATCTTGTCACTGATAAATTAGGGCAATCCAATCAAATACCTTTGAATCTTCACATGTTCATCTTTGATAAAAGGCATATAATTCAACATTTCTAAAAACCTTATTTTGTACTCGTCAATTTTCATATTCCCAAGCTTGAGTTTGAACAACTCCTTCATTTTCCTATCATAGTTCCACTTGGTTAAGTATTTCTTCTATAAATACCTCTTAAACTCCCTCCAAGTCACTTTCTTCTCATCAATGTGTTTCACTTGCCCATATTGATCCCACCACATTAATGCCTTTCCTTTTAGCTGATAAATTGAAATTATCCCTTCTGCCTATGTGGAATAGTTATGCAGTTGGAAGTACTTTCTCATACCCAGCAACCAGGTCTTCACATATTCATCCTTATTGTGCTCGCCATCAAAGGTAGGAGGCTTGATCTTATTCATTTCCCCTTGTATATCATCCACTCCAGTATTTCTCTTATTCTTTCTGACAGTAGATGGACTTGAACTACTACGCTCTTTCCTCAAAGAATGATTACCAACACTTTATTCTTTTCTTCTTTTATCATCATGAGACCTGCAACTTATTGATCTACTTGACTTAGTCTCCTTATACATATTCTTTTATATTATGTCCAAACTCTGCATCAATTTGACATTGAATTAATATTTTTGTTCCTTGGCTCTCATAATCCTTTCATTATCAACTTTATAACTCTAGACATATTTCTGCATTATTTTTACATCTTCTACCAAGTTCACACACTCCCTCTTGGATTTTGTACCATCAGCACCCAAACCGACATGCAGATCCCCAAATTAATCATCAGGACTATAATTCCTCTATGCATCTTGCATGTTTTCAACCTTTTGCATTAACTATATCCTGCTCTTAGTCGATGATAAGTCTGTAAAATGTGCGAACAATAATATTTTTTAGGTGATTTCTTGCAACAACTACATGAAAACGTTGCACCATTTTTCAGAATCATTCTCTTGGATTTCTTGTATTATTTTAACATTCCAACTTTAGTTCACACACCCCTGCATCATGACTCTTGCACGCATCACAACTCTATACCGCGTACCAATTTTTTTCACTAAAACTACATGTTACACTGTGTGATACCAATTATTAATGCACACATCTATTCATGTTAAAATTTGGCCCATACAAGTCCAATGTTGAACCAATAGCTCTGATACCAATCTGTAACATTCATATCCCTAGAGGTTGGGCCATGCTACAAAAAAAAACACTCATACAAAGCTCTAATACCAATCTATAACGTCCCCAACATACTATTGAGCCATGTTATGTTGATGTTTCACTGCACAGTCTCTACTTTACACACAATCAGCATAGTTTCATTTGAATTATGTGCTCAACCCAAGCTTGAGTCGCGTTACACAACTTGTAACAGCGAAAGCAACAATCTCCTTTCAAAAACAACCTTAAGCAGCGGAATTAAATCAAACAACTGTGTGCACCATCATATTGACCACACAGTACAACTATGCACACAACCACCTGGGTGTCATGCTCCACTTTTGTTATTACTATGCATGGGGTCTAATTCCCTAACCGCACACACAAGTTCCTTCCTTTTGAAGCACACATGCTACAATCATGCAACACATAGACTATACACACCTTGTCTTTGTTAACCCTTCCCCACGCACTACTCTGATGCGCGAAACACCAAAACCAAGTGTCCTTGTCTCACCTTCCTATATATATACATTACATTTACACTTGGTACCAATTATCTCACCGGCCTATGTACAATTACAAAGGTTTCTAAATCAATGACATTACATTTAATTTCCTGCAGGTGTGTATTTTTGTAGAACCTTTCCATAGCTTGAGAATTATCTATACTCTGACCACAACGTAATCATTGAAACTATGACTACAACACATAGAAAGAATACTTGTTCCTTCATATACAGTGCATGAAAATTCGCAAGTTCCATATGAGCCTCATATTGATAATTAAATGGATTGGATGTTTTGATAAGACAATTAAATGCACCGACATTTTTTATGTCGTTGTCGGGGAACTGTCAATGGTGCAATATTCTTTCTAGTATCGATTTCATTTGTTTTGTTTTTATTTTGATAAGTATGTGAGGCATGTTTTGTTTTTATGGTTATAGAATAAAAGAAAAGAACTCCAAAAAAAACACTTGGTGCAGTAAGAGTTGTTCATCGTACTAATCTCTATTTCAAGTTGGCAAGAAGGTTACAGATTCTACCTTAGTTGTTGCAACACTAGCTGCGATGTTGCAACATCGGCGGTTGAATGTTGTTGTGACACCAATCAAGAGAAGATAACAATGCAAAAAGCTAGCTCACATAATGATGACTACTCTTGTTAGCATGAAGACCAATTAGAGTAAATTCCAAAGGATTGATCTGTATTCTTGAGGAAGTTGGAAAAAGGAAGGGATTGATGAATGAGAATTTTAAAGTGCAAGGAGAACATTTTGGTTTGTTTAAGCTTTTAGTCTCATTTCATTATTTACCCAACCTAATCCTTCCCTCTTTTCATCACTTCTCTTTACCTGTTACTCCTATATTTTATTCTTTTCCCTAATCGTATATTCTTCATCTCTTCCCTTGTTTTCTTGCTCTTGAGATCCCTTCTTCCATCTTATCTCTTCTTCCCCTCTTTCTTCCCTTTCCTTTTCTTTTTTTTTATTATTAATTGTTCCCCATACCGCCTCTTCTCTCCTTTATCTTTTCATTATTTCCTCATTATCTTTTTTATCTCACCCTCTTCATATCATTTCCCTCCCCTTCTATTCATTAAACCATACTTCTTCATTTGTACCATTTTTGCAACCCTTGATTCTCCATTGATTACCTCTTCCCACACATAGTCTCTTTGATATCGAGAATAATTTCAAATGCACACTACTTGATGGCTTGATGATGGTAATATGTTTTTTTAATTAAACTTTCAAATCCATCCTCATACAAAAATTATAATTTTATTATGGCCATTTTTTCATGGGTAGTGAGACACTCCATGGACTCTCTTGAATCCTCATGGTGGTTATGTCAGGATCTCACTATACGAATTTCATATTTGAGGTAATAGGGAAATTCTTGGATTTACACAATGCTTATGTCAGGATCCCATTACTCTTATGCCACATGTTGACTAAATGTTTGATTTTTCTCCCATTTAGGTGTTTCTTTTTCTCATTTTTCCCCAGATCTTGTGTAGGTAATATCACACAATATAAGCATTGGATGCTTGAAATTTTTTGTATGTGCATGTATTCCATCAGAAATTATATGCCTACAAATATTCACACCTGTTCGGATCACCATTTGGGAACTATCACTTATTTATTGAATTTTATGGCATGTTGGCTTGGTGAATTCACTGAAAACATAGTCGGGGCAGTCATGTTTTGAGAGACCAAATGGGAATATTCTTAAAACTTGTTTCTATCCTAAATATCCCTTAAATTATATCTTCCAACCCAATTTTAATTACTCAATTTGGATCTCAAATGAAAACGTTATGACCAAAACATTGATTGGGTGTAGAGTAGGAAGCTCGGGAACAGAATTGGGACAGTCCATTTTTGGATACCTAAATGGATATATCTTTCAAAGTTTTTCCTAAGGTATATTATATTGTGAATATAGTTTATAATTCAAGTGGAATCACTCAGTTTCGATATCATATGAGAAATTTACACCCAAAATACTAACTACCTATCCTAAATCAACACTCCTAAAACTCTATTTTCCCAGATGTTCATTGGCATATTTGAACCATCAAATATTCATTTATTAAACATGTGTTTATATTGTATCTACCTACATGAATCTACTTTCATCTCAAATTTTAATCAAGTCAATATGACATCAAATGGAAAAGTTTTACTTGATTTAGTGATTGTTGGTCTAGGCAAGAATTTGAAAACAGCTCTATCTTGCAGGTTGTTCTTAAGAATATTTGGAATATCAAATTAAGAAATTTTTAAAAAAACATTATGTTGGATGTATCCCCATGAATTGTTTTTCATTTGTATTTGGAATCACTCAAATTGGATGAGAAATGAAGAAGTTATCAACAAAATACTTCCAAGTAGTCTAAGGCGGCCATCACTCCTCAGCAGGTATAAAATGAATTTTGCTTCATTCATTTTTCCTTGGATTTGTTTTATAAGTAAATACTTGTTGTTGTTTTTTTGTGTATTTATTGGATGAAGAGAGGCCAATCACCTCTCTTATTCCATGATCTCAAATTTATTTCAGGTAAGTGTTATTGTTTTGCAGACCCTCGGAAGACTAAGGGAGTCAATGCATGCACAAGTGATTCTGGAAGACAAATTTTCATGCAAAAAATGGGGCATACTATCCATACATCCTCCATATATCTGTATGAGCCTATCATTGTCCTTAATGATTTTATTGCAGTGCCACTATATGATCATACATGTCATTACATGATGTTTCTACCCTTTCCTTATTGTTGCATTGTTGTTCCAACTTTTTCATCAACATTGTAGATGGATAGAAGAACAAGACAAATGGAGAATTGATTTGAATATAAAGAGAAGGCCAATACCATAGAATCAATATCCATCACCACATTTCCCACATCCTTTCTACAAATGAATCCTTTCATAAGACCCAGCGTTTATTGTACTCATTCATCTGTACCATGATATGCCTATGCATTTTTGTCTTCCCGGTTTGGAATAATTGCATGATGAAGATCATTCCTTATTTATGTGGTTTCCCTTAAAGATTAAAATTTTCCACTATTATCAAGCCATCGATTTAGTATCATCACTTTCTATTTTCTACTTCACCCATCCCTAACCCATGCAATAAAGTGACTTGGATCACTTACAATGTTGAGTCACCTTGTTATATCATTCCCTCCCTTATTAAATTTGATGGTGAAAACCTGTATCAGGTGCCATCATACCTTGGAATGCTTGAAAACCAGCTTGTTGGTAGGCATTCCTCGGGAATAAAATTTTTACTGTGAAAACCCTTTGGGTACAGTTAGACAAATCTTGTTTGAAAACCATCTTTTTTGCGGACAAGATTTGCAAATAAGAAATAAAAGTTCATTTTCAAGCTCCAGTTGCTCTCTGAATAAATATTCATAAGAAGGTTGTTCTTTATCTCATTCTACAAGTCATATTGTGCTCCAAAGTTCTACACTCCATATTGTTCTTTCTTATGGACCATCCCAAATTATCATACATGTATTTCTCTATGAATAATGATCTCCAAGTTGAATAAATATTTCCAAGATTCATTACTACATCAGAAGTTTGTGCTACATGTCCCAAGCTCCACACCGCTCTTCCTTGCAAATTTTCTACATCATTATTGACCATGTCAGATCAAGATGTCGCTACAACCACTATGGACTTCATATATAGGTGCAGGTATACTTCTTTCTCTTTTATTTAATCACAATTCATTGGATGTTACAAATTTGTATTTGGAAAATCACTTAGGTCTTTGTCCCACTTCCTCGCCTTTTTCCATTTCTCGGGGGTGGGAAATATCTTCAGTTTGGGGGGGGGGACACCATTAGCTTTACATACCATAACATTCCATCATTATTCTTGGTCAACTCCACTCTAATATCCATGCATAAGAATGATTATGAGTTGTCCTATTGTTTCCCCACAATAACCAACAATAGAAGGCTTTATTGCTTTGACACAAGAACCAGCAGTAAAATACCTTGTTGTTGCAATGCAAGAACCATAAGTAAGGGAAAAGAATGTTTTGTTGATTCCACGCAACAATTAGTGGTAAAGGACCTTGTTGTTTTCACACGAGAACTAGTAGTAAGAAAAAAAGACATTCTTGTTTCTCCACAAGAACCAACATAAGAAGAGAACACATTTTTGTTGTAAAAAAAGCATGAGGACATGTTGTGCATTCAGTTTGGGGGAGATAGAGGTTTCTTTGCACTCCATGGGATCTCACAGTGGAAAAATGGGATCAGGCTGCCAAGGACAAGCAAAAAACATTCATGGTAATTTCTCAATATTCACTCATTCACATTTTTTTTTAAATGAAGAAACTTAATTGACGATATCTTGTAAATTGTGAACTGGATTTTCACAAAATGTTTAGGAGAGAAGCACTATAGCAAGATGAAAAAAATCAATAAATTTCTCACTGACCCAGTTCATAATTTTTTAGTTATTAAGCATCATCACCTTCATCCATTTTTCATATATATTGAGATATGTAAATCATATGGCTTTGATTTTTGGTGTGGAGAAGCATTGGAATAGTAAAAATCTTCCTGCAAACTTTGGTCGAAACTTAGTTTGTATTTTGTGAGAAAATGGTTTAAAAAGTTTGCTTCTACTTCTGCAACACATGTTGTTACTTACATGTAGCATCTTATTTTTTATATCTTGGGATCTGCGCATCATGTTTCTATGATTTTTGGTAGGAAGGTGCATCAGATGGTGATCAATATACTCACCAAAAATATCTTCATTTTGGATTATTGTTTGAATCAAATGCCACATTCTCAAATCTGGTGTTTCTTGTTGTGGTCCACTTGTTGATACTTTCTTGTTGTGATTCACTTATTTCTACTCTTTTGTTGTTATTTGATTGTTGCAACTCCACCAGAGTTGCTAAAATCACTTGAGGGATACTTTTGAAGAGATTTCAGGGTGCTATATGAAAAAGGTGTTATATTCTATCAACATCATCAGTTGGGAAAGCATAGTGGTTTTGGTTACTGTGCATTGAAAAATGGAAGCAGCATTCAGCCCGGTATTGGGTTGCATGAGGACATGCAACTTATTCAGTTTGGGGGAGAGGTGGATTGTTGTGCATTTCTTACTTGGAACAATATTTTTTTCTTGACATTCCATTTGATAGAAAAGTTTCCAATCTGAGGGAGAGGAAAAATCATCGCCTAGAAAGGAATTTGTTGCCCCACAAGAACCTATAGCAGAAGAAGTTGTTATAGAATCCATTCCTACAAAACAATATATATATGTGTGTGTGTGTGTGTGTGTGTGTGTGTGTGTGTGTGTGTGTGTGTCTTCACCCTTCAGTTTGGATACGTACAACAACAATTTTCATTTTTCAGTGGACAACAGTAGTATTCAACATTAATGACACAAGAAAACTCTATTGTTGTTACACAAGAACCAGTAGCAAGACACAAAATATCACCATGTCATGAGTTATTATTTACTGATGTTATAAAACTATTGTCGTTACTCCCAAGTGTTGTTATTTTGAAAGAGTTGTTACTCCTGTCATAACATTGTTGTTGCTATAACTTGGTTGATACAAGGTATTGGGTTGCATGAGGACATGCAACATATTCAGTTTGGGGGAGATGTTGGGCCATGGAATCTTCATCAGTTTTACATCATCTTTCTCTATTTGTAATCCCTTCTTGCTTACCCATAACCTTGTATTAATGTTTATTAATCCATTTTAAGGTTTATATGTGGGATTTAGAAAGAAGGTCATTTACATCACATTTCCTCGGTATTTCACATGAATTATGGTTAAATATTAGAGAAATAACATATCTTGCATTTATCTTTGAAAAATGGTTTAGTTTGTGAGTGTTGCAGAACCAGTTGTCATTGTTGTTGCTTCTACGCTGTCACTATTGTTATTCCTACAACTGAAGATTCACGATCTTGGTACTTGATATTTCTTGTATGAAGCTTTATTGAGTTGAAATATCTGTATCCTCAAAATATATCAACAACCCAGATTGCACTTTTTGAGAAATCAAGTTTTTACGATTTGTTGTAACTTGTGTTTGATGTTACTCAAGTTTGTTGTTACTTGTAAGTTACAGCGTTGTCGAAATTCCATGTACGGATTTGAAAATCCATGAAAATCTATCTTCAACCATCAAGACCTGCGATGGATTTGGACCATCAACAACCATTTTTTAATATGGAAAGAATCTTGGAATCATTAATAAAATTAGTTTGAGTGGTTAACCAAGAATCTTGGAATTCTTGGGGAAAAGATCTTGGAGTTATTTATTATTTGTTAATTGTAAGAAAAAGATCCTGGAGTTAGTTATTGTTTGCTAATTATTAGAAAAGTTTCCTTGTTGCGTGTCACCCCTTGGAACATATTCACTTCATCCATTTTGCAGGTGGAGTACTCGAGACCCACCTATCCTTGCATATGTGTTTAATACGCCACCACATGTAAGGGTGGACCCTTCGGGAGTCTGGGACTTCAGAGCTCCAGAGGATTGGGGTGTAGTGTCATAGATAAGTCGAAAGGGATGAATGTTGGAGCCACGTGGCGAGAATTTGGGCCCCTTTGGGAGTTTAGGATTCCAGGACTCCGAAGGATATGTGCATAGAAAGGAAAAAGGGGTGTTCAATGTCGAAGCGTCGAACATTGAATTCCCCTTTTATCTTATGTGTTAAATGAGGATCAAGTCCGGCCATTAGATTGGACGGTGGATGAAATTACACCATGGACGTAGGAACACTAGGGAATCTCCAAGACTTTAGAGAACTTGGGATGGTACGAAGGAGATGGGCACCACGTGGCCCTTGACTAATAGCGCCCAAAGAGCTTTGGAGGCCATAACTTGCAATCCAGAGCTCGGATTTGAGAATGGTAGAATATGTTAGAAAGCTACGATTGAATAGAAGAGGATGGAGACCTCGAAAAGAGGATTAGATACAATTAAGGAAAGCAAAAATTTTATGGCCCATCCCTAAAAAGGGTACTTAGGGGTTGGGCGTGTTACAAATTGGTATTAGAGTGGGAAACAACACTTGGCCTGCTTGGGCTCATGGACGAGTCGCATAAAAATATTACTAGATCCCCTTTAAGGGTAACACCCTATCTTAACCCATTCCTAAGAGGCTTATTTAAACCTCTACTGAAGAGAGGAATGAAACTTTCTACTGTTGAATATGCTTTGAAAAAAAAAATCTAAATTGTGTGTTGTTCATAAATTATTAAATGATTAACTAACAGAAAATTCTTTATCATCACTCAAGCAATCGGTGGACAGTAGGAAAACTACAACGTAAGGTATGGTGACACACCATGAGTTGGGGGAAATCTCCCACAATAGGGAAGAGGAATCTGATGGGAGTATGGCAGTGGAAACCCCTTCATATTTGGCTAAAACTATAAGAAGCCTCGTGGAAGAATTACAGAGTTGTAAGGATGACAACGAAAGGATGATAAAAGAGAATGAAAAGCAAAGTAAAATTAAAGCAGTCTTATTGTAGATCTTATCAGATATACAAAGGCAACTGCAACATGGACCAGTAGCCAATCATGTGGAAAGACATCATACTAAGAAAACTCAAAGTCCACTTGAGATACGAAAGCATGGTCCTGAAAGTGGCCACATAAGGAGAAGCACCTCAAAGAAGGCCCAACATGGAGTCAAGAGACACTCATCGGAAGAATCCTCTGGTGAGGAAATTGACAACTCCAAGGGATCTTCTAGTAGCAAAACTAGTTCACGTCCCCAGAGGAGAAGAAAGAAGAGGAAACATTCCAAGAGCCATGAACCTGAAGAGTTTAAGAAATCCAAACCACCCACTTTCGATGGAGAAATTAAGAAGGGTGAAGAAACAGAAGTTTGGCTCCTTGGCTTGAAGAAGTACTTCAGAGTCCATGACTACTCTGAAAACTTAAAGGCTCGAATATCCATTTTCAACATGAATGGAAAGGACTCCATTTGATGGGAGGACCTTAGGAATGTGAAAGGAATCCATGAGAAGGACTTGTCATACAAACAATTTGAGAAATACTTCAAGAATAAGTATATGTCAAAGAAATACTTTGATCGAAAGACCAAGGAGTTCTATGAACTCAAGTTAGGACAACTCACAATAGATGAATATATCAACAAAATTCTTGAGCTGATAAGGTATGTGCCCTACATAAAGGATGGAAAATTAAATATGCAATGATTTATTAGTGGATTACCTCAGTCCTTCCAAGACATAATTGAGTTTGATGAGGCAAATAATTTAGAAGACACTATCCGGAAGGTAAGGTATTGCTATGAGAAATTCAAGAATAAGACATAACCTTATGCGGACTAGAAGAAGAAAAGTAATTCGGGATTCAAGAAGAAGGGGTTTAAACCCTCAATATTTAATAACCATGGGAAATTTTCTAAGATGAGCCTTCCTACTAAAACTATATATTAGAAAAAAATTCCATCTCAAAGTGGAAATAAACCCTTTGGAGCAGCCTCAGGTAAGACTGATAACACAAAGAGAGAACCCTTGAAATGTTGGGGTTGTGTAGAAGAACATCTACTGAGAGACTTCCCACATAGGAAACAAAACAATAGGAGGGTCTACAACATCCAAGAAGCCACCACAGTCAATGATGTGGCTAGGAGCATGCCAGAAATTTATGCAGCCTTGGATAATAGACAAGTTGACCACCAAGCTTCAGTGGTGGAGATGGAAGGTATGATTTCCAGCCATCCAGTTTCCATTTTAATTAAACCTGGTTCTAATATGAGTTATGCTGCCCCTCAAACTGTTGAGAAATGTAAATTACAACAAGTAAAACATGCTAAATCATGTTTGGTACAACTAGCCACTGGAACTAAAAGAAAGGTAACATAGGTCATACCAGCATGCCAATTCATTATGAATGTATTACCCATCCAAGAAACCTTAAATATGATTCCTTTAGGATCTTTTGGCCTATTGATTGGCATGGACTAGTTGGCTTCCCATAAAACCAAGTTGGACTGTTACTATAAAACTTTGGAGTGTGAAAATGAAGAAGGGAGAAAGATAACCCTACAAGGGATTCAAAAGTTTTAGGATGAATTAAGGATGAATAAATCCACAAAATAGCCTTTAGGACAATATATGGTCACTATGAATTTGTGGTTGTGCCATTTGGGCTTACCAATGCACCAGCCACTTTATGTGCTTAATGAATAATGTACTCAATAAGTTCTTGGACAGATTTGTATTGGTTTTCATTGATGATATCCTAATATATTCCAAGAATAGGGAACAACATGAAGAACATCTCAAGCTAGTGATTCAAGTGCTAAGAGAACATCATCTCTAAGCTAAGTTTAGTAAGTGTGACTTTTTCCAGAAACAAGTCCATTACTTAGGCCATGTTATTTTTGAAGAAGGAGTGCCATTTGATCCTGACAAGATCAAAGCCTTTATGGATTGGCCTGACCCAAAGGATGTATCTAATATCAAATCCTTTATGGGCCTAGAAGGATACTATAGGAGGTTCATAAAGGGATTTTCCAAGATTGGTTTCCCAATCACCTCCCTTCAGAAAAAGGGAGTTAAGTTCATTTGGACATCAGACTGTGAAGAGAGATTCCAAGAGATGAAATACCTTCTAACCAATGCACCTGTGCTAAAGATTGTAGACCCAAACAAGGACTTCCTTGTGTGTACAAATGGCTACAAGGAATGGCTCATAGGAGTCCTTATGCAAGGACATGAAATATGCTACGAATATAAAAAATTGAATGAGCATGAAATCAATTATGTGACTCGCGATCTAGAATTAGTTGCCATAGTACATGGTTTAAAAATGTGGAGGCATTATCTCCTACGTAGAAGATTTGTTTTTATGGTTGACCATAGTGGGTTGATATATTTGTTTGATCAACCAAAGTTCAATTCTAGACAAGCTAGATGGATGGCTCTCCTTAGTGAGTTTGATTTTGAAATCAAACATATCAAAGGAAAATAAAATAGGATGGTTGATTCCCTTAGCAGAAGTATGAAAGTGATTCACTTGGTGGATGTAAGCACCTGTGAAACAAACGTCAATGATAAAGTCAAAAGTGCACAAGAAACAGACGCATTTTTCAATACTGTGAAATCATACTTAGAGCGAGAGCCCATATGGATGAAGTATGAGGGTTATCAATTTATGAATGATGGCATGTTAACTTACAAAGGTAGGTTTTATATTCCAAATTGTGACGACTTGAAGAGGTTCATAATGGATGAACTACACAAAATATCATATACGGGTCATCCTATTTATCAGAAGATGATCAAAACCACTAGGAAACTATTGTATTGGTCCGGACTGAAAAATGGCATAGCTAATTACTTAGACAAATTTCTAGAATTTCAGCAGGTTAAGGTAGAGCACCGACATCCAGCAGAGTTTTTGCAACCCCTACCAATCCCAAAAATGGAAATGGGAAACCATGTCCATGGATTTCATCACAGGGTTACCAAAATCGACCAAACAAAATGATGACATCATGGTAGTGATGGATAAATTGAGAAAGGTTGCTCACTTCAATCCTGTCAAGTCAACTTGCAAGGAAATAGATATTGCTAGTATTTTCATGAGAGGGATATTTAGATTGCATGACATACCTAAGGAAATCATATCCGACCGAGATACAAATTTTACTTCAAACTTTTGGAAATCTCTATTTGTTGGTTTTGAAACTAAATTACTATTTAGTACATCCTACCACCCTCAAACCAATGGACATACAGAGAGGGTAAACCAAGTGTTAGAGGATATGTTAAGGATGCATATAATGCATCAGCCTAAGAAGTGGGAAGACTACCTACCACTGGTATATTTTTTCTACAACAATGCCTATCAAGAGTCATTGAAGATGAGACCTTTTGAGGCCCTCTATGGTAGACAATGAAAGATTCCAATCAATTGGGATAACCTAGTAGACAGAATTACAATCATGCCATATATGATAAAATAAATGGACCAACAAGTAGTTCAAATAAAACAGAATCAGAAAATGGCTCAGGATAGGGAGAAAATCTACGCAAACAGAAAAAGTACTCCTAGAGAGTTCAAAGCAGGGGATCATGTGTATCACCGAGTTAGACCCAGTAAAATCTCCTTGAGAATGGGATCATGTGCCAAGCTGTCACCTCGGTATTGTGGAGCCTTTAAAATTTTGGATAGAGTAGGACCTGTAGAATATAGACTAACACTTCCTCCCACAGTGAAGGCACATAATGTTTTCCATGTTTCGCTACTGAATAAATATGTACATGATTCTAATCATACAATTGATCAGTTTATGATTCAGGTGGCACTAAAGGGATAATTCCTACCATAACCACAATGCATAATAGACAGGAAGGAAATCCTACTCAGGAATAGAACCATTGCATAGGTCAAGGTGAAGTGGAAACACTTTGGTGCAGATGAAGCTACATGGGAAATGGAGGATGCCATGAAACATGCATACCCATTTTTGTTTACTTTTGTACATCCAGGGTACATCAACAGGTAGAAAATAGAGGACGATGTTCCTTTAAGGAGGAGGGGATTGTAATACCCCTGTTTCTTCCATCTTGTAAATATAACTATAACTTGCCAAAATACTGTGACAGACTGAAGATGTGTGAATGATGGATTTGATGAAACTTTTTTTATAAAAGGAAATGTATGTATTTTTGTTATTAATTAAAAATGGATAGTGTTGCATAACTATTGAAAAGGGGGTTTTCCAAGATAGACCATGATTCTATGAAAGATATGGTGAGGGGAACCATAAATGGTTGATATGACCCCCACCAAACGAGTACCTTACTGGATTTAATTTCTCAGACCCAGAACAATCCTCTAACCCAGAAATGAATTACCATTCAGAGTTGGTAGTTGGGAAATCCCTCCTCAAGATTTAATGAGGAGATGGGAAAATTACCCCTCTACAAGGCTTTAAAACTTGACCATGAGCTGGGGATTTAGATCCATGCAATATTGCTAAGGAAGGAAATAAAGGAAGGGATTTGGGGGCATAGGCAGGGGGCGATGAAGAACAGTCGAGAGACCAATCCCTTAGAGAGAGGAGATGTTGTTGGGTATTTCTAGACTAATAAGCTAGGGCTCTAAACTTATACGCAGAAAATGACCCTTTAGACTTAACTTTTGACCTTCTACCCGAATCTGAAACCTCTTTCTTCACATGCATACAAGAGGAGAATAAACCAACCTTTTTCCGGATGGCTGAAG